>JAYKOZ010000093.1:1347500-1350000 GCA_036172795.1 Pelodytes ibericus
CATCATATCATCAACATCATCTCATCATGATATCATCATCATGATATCATCATCATCATCTCATCATGATATCATCATCTCATCATTATATCATCATCATCATCATCATCATCATCTCATCATGATATCATCATCATCTCATCATGATATCATCATCATCATCATCATCATCATCATCATCATCATCATCATCATCTCATCATGATATCATCATCATCTTATCACGATATCATCATCATCATCATCATCATCTCATCATGATATCACCAACATCATCCTCTCATCATTATATCATCATCATCATCTCATCATGATATCATCATCATGATATCATCATCATCATCATCTCATCATGATATCATCATCATCATCATCATCTCATCATGATATCATCATCATCATCATCATCTCATCATGATATCATCATCATGATATCATCATTATCATCTCATCATTATATCATCATCATCATCATCATCTCATCATTATATCATCATCATCTCATCATGATATCATCATGATATCATCATCATCATCTCATCATGATATCATCATCATCATCATCATCATCTCATCATGATATCATCATCATCATCATCATCATATCATCATTATATCATCATCATCATCTCATCATGATATCATCATCATGATATCATCATCATCATCATCATCATCTCATCATGATATCATCATCATCATCATCTCATCATGCTATCATCATCATCATCATCTCATAATGTTATCATCATCATCATCATCATCATCATCATCATCTCATCATGATATCATCATCATCTCATCATGATATCATCATCATCTCATCATGATATCATCATCATGATATCATCATCATCATCTCATCACGATATCATCATCATCAGCTCATCATGGTATCATCATCATCTCATCATGATATCATCATCATCTCATCATTATATCATTATCATCATAATCATCATCATCTCATCCTGATATCATCATCATCTCATCATGATATCATCATGATATCATCATTATCATCTCATCATTATATCATCATCATCATCATCATCATCATTATATCATCATCATCTCATCATGATATCATCATTATCATCTCATCATCTCATCATGAAATCATCATCATCATCATCTCATCATGATATCATCATCATCATCATATCATCATGATATCATCATCATCTCATCATGATATCATCATCATCATCTCATCATGATATCATCATCATATCATCATCATATCATCATCATCATCTCATCATGATATCATCATCATGACATCATCATCAGCATCATCACCTCATCATGATATCATCATCATGATATCATCATCATCATCATCATCATCATCTCATCCTGATATCATCATCATCATCATCTCATCATGATATCATCATCATCTCATCATGATATCATCATCATCATCTCATCATGATATGATCATCATGATATCATCATCATGATATCATCATCATCATCATCATCATCATCTCATCATGATATCATCATCATCATCATCATCATCATCATCATCATCATCTCATCATGATATCATCATCATCATCTCATCATGATATCATCATCATGATATCATCATCATGATATCATCATCATCATCTCATCATGATATCATCATCATCATCTCATCATGATATCATCATCATGATATCATCATCATTATCTTCATCATCTCAACATGATATCATCATCATGATATCATAATCATGATATCATCATCATCATCTCATCATGATATCATCATCATCATCATCATCATCATCATCTCATCATGATATCATCATCATCATCTCATCATGATATCATCATCATGATATCATCATCATTATCTTCATCATCTCAACATGATATCATCATCATGATATCATAATCATGATATCATCATCATCTCATCATGATATCATCATCATCTCATCATGATATCATCATCATCATCATCATCATCATATCATCATGATATCATCATCATCTCATCATGATATCATCATCATCATCATCATCATCTCATCATGATATCATCATCATCATCTCATCATGATATCATCATCATGATATCATCATCATCTTATCATGATATCATCATCATCATCATCATCATCATCTCATCATGATACCATCATCATCATCTCATCATGATATCATCATCATGATATCATCATCATCATCTCATCATGATATCATAATCATCTTATCATGATATCATCATCATCATCATCATCATCTCATCATGATACCATCATCATCAGCTCATCACGATATCATCATCTCATCATGATATCATCATCATCATCATCATCATCATCTCGTCATGATATCATCATCATCATCATCTCATCATGATATCATCATCACCATCATCTCATCATGATATCATCATCATCTCATCATGATATCATCATCATGATATCATCATCATCATCATCATCTCATCATGATATCATCATCATCATCATCATCATCATCTCATCATGATATCATC
>JAYKOZ010000093.1:1352500-1362500 GCA_036172795.1 Pelodytes ibericus
CATCATCATCATCATCATCATCATCATCTCATCATGATATCATCATCATCATCATCTCATCATTATATCATCATCATCATCATCATCATCATCATCATCATCATCATCTCATCATGATATCATCATCATCTCATCATGATATCATCATCATGATATCATCATCATCTCATCATGATATCATCATCATCTCATCATGATATCATCATCATCATCATCTCATCACGATATCATCATCATCAGCTCATCATGGTATCATCATCATCTCATCATGACATCATCATCATCTCATCATTATATCATCATCATCATCATCATCTCATCATGATTTCATCATCATGATATCATCATCATCATCTCATCATGATATCATCATCATCATCTCATCATTATATCATCATCATCATCATCATCATCATCTCATCATGATATCATCATCATCTCATCATGATATCATCATCATCTCATCATGATATCATCATCATCTCATCATGATATCATCAGCATCATCATCATCATCATCATCATCATCATCATCTCATCATGATATCATCATCATCATCTCATCATGATATCATCATCATCATCATCTCATCATTATATCATCATCATCATCATCATCATCATCTCATCATGATATCATCATCATCTCATCATGATATCATCATCATGATATCATCATCATCTCATCATGATATCATCATCATCTCATCATGATATCATCATCATCATCATCTCATCACGATATCATCATCATCAGCTCATCATGGTATCATCATCATCTCATCATGACATCATCATCATCTCATCATTATATCATCATCATCATCATCATCTCATCATGATTTCATCATCATGATATCATCATCATCATCTCATCATGATATCATCATCATCATCTCATCATTATATCATCATCATCATCATCATCTCATCATGATATCATCATCTCATCATGATATCATCATCATCTCATCATGATATCATCATCATCTCATCATGATATCATCATCATCATCATCATCATCATCATCATCATCATCATCATGATATCATCATCATCTCATCATGATATCATCAGCATCATCAGCATCATCTCATCATGATATCATCATCATCATCATCATCATCATCATCATCATCATCATCATCATCATCTCATCATGATATCATCATCATCATCATCATCATCATCATCATCATCATCTCATCATGATATCATCATCATCTCATCATGATATCATCATCATCATCTCATCATGATATCATCATCATCTCATCATGATATCATCATCATCATCATCTCATCATAATATCATCATCATCTCATCATGATATCATCATCATCATCATCATCATCTCATCATGATATCATCATCATCATCTCATCATGATATCATCATCATCATCTCATCATGTTATCATCATCATCATCTCATCATGATATCATCATCATCATCATCATCATCTCATCATGATATCATCATCATGATATCATCATCATCATCATCTCATCATGATATCATCATCATCATCTCATCATGATATCATCATCATCATCTCATCATGATATCATCATCATCTCATCATGATATCATCATCATCATCTCATCATGATATCATCATCATCTCATCATGATATCATCATCATCATCATCTCATCATAATATCATCATCATCTCATCATGATATCATCATCATCATCATCATCATCTCATCATGATATCATCATCATCATCTCATCATGATATCATCATCATCATCTCATCATGTTATCATCATCATCATCTCATCATGATATCATCATCATCATCATCATCATCTCATCATGATATCATCATCATGATATCATCATCATGATATCATCATCATCATCATCTCATCATGATATCATCATCATCATCTCATCATGATATCATCATCATCATCTCATCATGTTATCATCATCATCATCTCATCATGATATCATCATCATCATCATCATCATCATCATCATCTCATCATATCATCATCATGATATCATCATCATCATCTCATGATATCATCATCATGATATCATCATCATCATCTCATCATGTTATCATCATCATCATCATCTCATCATGATATCATCATCATCATCATCATCATCATCATCATCTCATCATGATATCATCATCATGATATCATCATCATCATCATCTCATCATATCATCATCATGATATCATCATCATCATCATCTCATGATATCATCATCATGATATCATCATCATCATCTCATCATCATGATATCATCATGATATCATCATCATCATCATCTCATCATGATATCATCATCATCATCTCATCATGATATCATCATCATCATCTCATCATGTTATCATCATCATCATCTCATCATGATATCATCATCATCATCATCATCTCATCATGATATCATCATCATGATATCATCATCATCATCTCATCATCATGATATCATCATGATATCATCATCATCATCATCATCATCATCATCATCATCATCTCATCATGATATCATCATCATGATATCATCATCATCTCATCATGATATCTTCATCATCACATCATGATATCATCATCATAATATCATCATCATCTCATCATGTTATCATCATCATGATATCATCATCATCTTATCATGATATCATCATCATCATCATCATCTCATCATGATACCATCATCATCAGCTCATCATGATATCATCATCATCATCTCATCATGTTATCATCATCATCATCTCATCATGATATCATCATCATCATCATCATCTCATCATGATACCATCATCATCAGCTCATCATGATATCATCATCATCATCTCATCATGTTATCATCATCATCATCTCATCATGATATCATCATCATCATCATCATCATCATCATCATCATCTCATCATGATATCATCATCATGATATCATCATCATCATCATCATCTCATCATGATATCATCATCATCATCTCATCATGATATCATCATCATCATCTCATCATGTTATCATCATCATCATCATCATCTCATCATGATATCATCATCATCATCATCTCATCATGATATCATCATCATGATATCATCATCATCATCTCATCATGATATCATCATCATCATCATCATCATCTCATCATGATATCATCATCATCATCTCATCATCATCATCTCATCATATCATCATCATGATATCATCATCATGATATCATCATCATCATCTCATCATCATGATATCATCATCATCATCTCATGATATCATCATCATGATATCATCATCATCATCATCTCATCATCATGATATCATCATGATATCATCATCATCATCATCATCATCATCATCATCATCATCATCTCATCATGATATCATCATCATCATCATCTCATCATGATATCATCATCATCATCATCATCATCATCATCATCTCATCATGATATAATCATCATGATATCATCATCATCATCTCATCATGATATCATCATCATCATCATCATCTCATCATGATATCATCATCATGATATCATCATCATGATATCATCATCATCATCTCATCATATCATCATCATGATATCATCATCATCATCATCTCATGATATCATCATCATGATATCATCATCATCTCATCATCATGATATCATCATGATATCATCATCATCATCATCATCATCATCATCATCATCTCATCATGATATCATCATCATCATCATATCATGTTATCATCATCATCATCTCATCATGATATCATCATCATCATCATCATCATCTCATCATGATATCATCATCATCATCATCATCATCTCATCATGATATCATCATCATCATCATCATCATCTCATCATGATATCATCATCATGATATCATCATCATCATCTCATCATCATCATCTCATCATATCATCATCATGATATCATCATCATCATCATCTCATGATATCATCATCATGATATCATCATCATCATCTCATCATCATGATATCATCATCATCATCATCATCATCATCATCATCATCTCATCATGATATCATCATCATGATATCATCATCATCATCATCATCTCATCATGATATCATCATCATAATATCATCATCATCTCATCATGATATCATCATCATGATATCATCATCATCTTATCATGATATCATCATCATCATCATCATCATCTCATCATGATACCATCATCATCAGCTCATCATGATATCATCATCTCATCATGATATCATCATCATCATCATCATCATCATCTCATCATGATATCATCATCATCATCATCTCATCATGATATCATCATCACCATCATCTCATCATGATATCATCATCATCTCATCATGATATCATCATCATGATATCATCATCATCATCATCTCATCATGATATCATCATCATCATCATCTCATCATGATATCATCATCATGATATCATCATCATCATCATCTCATCATGATATCATCATCATCATCATCTCATCATGATATCATCATCATGATATCATCATCATCATCTCATCATGATATCATCATCATGATATCATCATCATGATATCATCATCATCATCTCATCATGATATCATCATCATCATCTCATCATGATATCATCATCATGATATCATCATCATCATCTCATCATGATATCATCATCATGATATCATCATCATTATCTTCATCATCTCAACATGATATCATCATCATGATATCATAATTATGATATCATCATCATCATCTCATCATGATATCATCATCATCATCATCATCATCATCTCATCATGATATCATCATCATCATCTCATCATGATATCATCATCATGATATCATCATCATCATCATCATCATCATCTCATCATGATATCATCATCATCATCTCATCATGATATCATCATCATGATATCATCATCATTATCTTCATCATCTCAACATGATATCATCATCATGATATCATAATCATGATATCATCATCATCTCATCATGATATCATCATCATCTCATCATGATATCATCATCATCATCATCATATCATCATGATATCATCATCATCTTATCACGATATCATCATCATCATCATCATCATCATCATCATCATCATCTCATCATGATATCATCATCATCATCTCATCATGATATCATCATCATGATATCATCATCATCTTATCATGATATCATCATCATCATCATCATCAACTCATCATGATACCATCATCATCATCTCATCATGATATCATCATCATGATATCATCATCATCATCTCATCATGATATCATCATCATCTTATCATGATATCATCATCATCATCATCATCATCTCATCATGATACCATCATCATCAGCTCATCACGATATCATCATCTCATCATGATATCATCATCATCATCATCATCATCATCATCATCATCTCATCATGATATCATCATCATCATCATCTCATCATGATATCATCATCACCATCATCTCATCATGATATCATCATCATCTCATCATGATATCATCATCATGATATCATCATCATCATCATCTCATCATGATATCATCATCATCATCATCATCTCATCATGATATCATCATCATTATCATCATCATCTCATCATTATATCATCATCATTATATCATCATCATCATCATCTCATCATGATATCATCATCATGATATCATCATCATCATCATCTCATCACGATATCATCATCATCAGCTCATCATGGTATCATCATCATCTCATCATGACATCATCATCATCTTATCATTATATCATCATCATCATCATCATCTCATCATGATTTCATCATCATGATATCATCATCATCATCTCATCATGATATCATCATCATCATCTCATCATTATATCATCATCATCATCATCATCATCTCATCATGATATCATCATCATCTCATCATGATATCATCATCATGATATCATCATCATCTCATCATGATATCATCATCATCTCATCATGATATCATCATCATCATCATCATCATCTCATCACGATATCATCATCATCAGCTCATCATGGTATCATCATCATCTCATCATGACATCATCATCATCTCATCATTATATCATCATCATCATCATCATCTCATCATGATTTCATCATCATGATATCATCATCATCATCTCATCATGATATCTTCATCATCATCTCATCATTATATCATCATCATCATCATCATCATCATCATCATCATCATCTCATCATGATATCATCATCATCTCATCATGATATCATCATCATCTCATCATGATATCATCATCATCTCATCATGATATCATCAGCATCATCATCATCATCATCATCATCATCATCATCTCATCATGATATCATCATCATCATCATCATCTCATCATGATATCATCATCATCATCATCATCTCATCATTATATCATCATCATCATCATCATCTCATCATTATATCATCATCATCATCATCATCATCATCATCATCTCATCATGATATCATCATCATCTCATCATGATATCATCATCATGATATCATCATCATCTCATCATGATATCATCATCATCTCATCATGATATCATCATCATCATCATCTCATCACGATATCATCATCATCAGCTCATCATGGTATCATCATCATCTCATCATGACATCATCATCATCTCATCATTATATCATCATCATCATCATCATCTCATCATGATTTCATCATCATGATATCATCATCATCATCTCATCATGATATCATCATCATCATCTCATCATTATATCATCATCATCATCATCATCATCTCATCATGATATCATCATCATCTCATCATGATATCATCATCATCTCATCATGATATCATCATCATCATCATCTCATCACGATATCATCATCATCAGCTCATCATGGTATCATCATCATCTCATCATGACATCATCATCATCTCATCATTATATCATCATCATCATCATCATCTCATCATGATTTCATCATCATGATATCATCATCATCATCTCATCATGATATCATCATCATCATCTCATCATTATATCATCATCATCATCATCATCATCTCATCATGATATCATCATCATCTCATCATGATATCATCATCATCTCATCATGATATCATCAGCATCATCATCATCATCATCATCATCATCATCATCATCTCATCATGATATCATCATCATCTCATCATGATATCATCAGCATCATCATCATCATCATCATCTCATCATGATATCATCATCATCATCATCATCATCATCATCATCATCATCATCATCTCATCATGATATCATCATCATCATCATCATCATCATCTCATCATGATATCATCATCATCTCATCATGATATCATCATCATCATCTCATCATGATATCATCATCATCTCATCATGATATCATCATCATCATCATCTCATCATAATATCATCATCATCTCATCATGATATCATCATCATCATCATCATCTCATCATGATATCATCATCATCATCTCATCATGATATCATCATCATCATCTCATCATGTTATCATCATCATCATCTCATCATGATATCATCATCATCATCATCTCATCATGATATCATCATCATGATATCATCATCATCATCATCTCATCATGATATCATCATCATCATCTCATCATGATATCATCATCATCATCTCATCATGTTATCATCATCATCATCTCATCATGATATCATCATCATCATCATCATCATCTCATCATGATATCATCATCATGATATCATCATCATCATCTCATCATATCATCATCATGATATCATCATCATCATCTCATCATGATATCATCATCATGATATCATCATCATCATCTCATCATATCATCATCATGATATCATCATCATCATCTCATGATATCATCATCATGATATCATCATCATCATCATCTCATCATGTTATCATCATCATCATCTCATCATGATATCATCATCATCATCATCATCATCATCTCATCATGATATCATCATCATGATATCATCATCATCATCTCATCATATCATCATCATGATATCATCATCATCATCATCTCATGATATCATCATCATGTTATCATCATCATCATCTCATCATCAAGATATCATCATGATATCATCATCATCATCATCATCATCTCATCATGATATCATCATCATCATCTCATCATGATATCATCATCATCATCTCATCATGTTATCATCATCATCATCTCATCATGATATCATCATCATCATCATCATCATCATCTCATCATGATATCATCATCATGATATCATCATCATCATCTCATCATCATGATATCATCATGATATCATCATCATCATCATCATCATCATCATCATCATCATCTCATCATGATATCATCATCATGATATCATCATCATCTCATCATGATATCTTCATCATCACATCATGATATCATCATCATAATATCATCATCATCTCATCATGATATCATCATCATGATATCATCATCATCTTATCATGATATCATCATCATCATCATCTCATCATGATACCATCATCATCAGCTCATCATGATATCATCATCTCATCATGATATCATCATCATCATCATCATCATCATCTCATCATGATATCATCATCATCATCTCATCATGATATCATCATCATCATCTCATCATGTTATCATCATCATCATCTCATCATGATATCATCATCATCATCATCATCATCATCATCATCTCATCATGATATCATCATCATGATATCATCATCATCATCATCTCATCATGATATCATCATCATCATCTCATCATGATATCATCATCATCATCTCATCATGTTATCATCATCATCATCTCATCATGATATCATCATCATCATCATCATCATCTCATCATGATATCATCATCATCATCATCATCATCTCATCATGATATCATCATCATCATCTCATCATCATCATCTCATCATATCATCATCATGATATCATCATCATCATCATCTCATGATATCATCATCATGATATCATCATCATCATCTCATCATCATGATATCATCATGATATCATCATCATCATCATCATCATCATCATCATCATCATCTCATCATGATATCATCATCATCATCATCTCATCATGATATCATCATCATCATCATCATCATCATCATCATCTCATCATGATATCATCATCATGATATCATCATCATCATCTCATCATGATATCATCATCATCATCATCATATCATCATGATATCATCATCATGATATCATCATCATCATCTCATCATATCATCATCATGATATCATCATCATCATCATCTCATGATATCATCATCATGATATCATCATCATCATCTCATCATCATGATATCATCATGATATCATCATGATATCACCATCATCATCATCATCATCATCATCATCATCATCATCATCATCATCATCATCTCATCATGATATCATCATCATCATCTCATCATGTTATCATCATCATCATCTCATCATGATATCATCATCATCATCATCATCATCTCATCATGATATCATCATCATGATATCATCATCATCATCTCATCATGATATCATCATCATCATCATCATCATCATCATCATCATCATCATCATCATCATCATCATCTCATCATGATATCATCATCATCATCTCATCATGTTATCATCATCATCATCTCATCATGATATCATCATCATCATCATCATCATCTCATCATGATATCATCATCATCATCTCATCATGATATCATCATCATCATCATCATCATCTCATCATGATATCATCATCATCATCATGATATCATCATCATCATCTCATCATCATCATCTCATCATATCATCATCATGATATCATCATCATCATCATCTCATGATATCATCATCATGATATCATCATCATCATCTCATCATCATGATATCATCATGATATCATCATCATCATCTCATCATGTTATCATCATCATCATCTCATCATGATATCATCATCATGATATCATCATCATCATCATCTCATCATGATATCATCATCATAATATCATCATCATCTCATCATGATATCATCATCATGATATCATCATCATCTTATCATGATATC
>JAYKOZ010000093.1:1367500-1370000 GCA_036172795.1 Pelodytes ibericus
TCATGATATCATCATCATCTCATCATGATATCATCATCATCTCATCATGATATCATCATCATCATCATCATATCATCATGATATCATCATCATCTTATCACGATATCATCATCATCATCATCATCATCATCATCATCTCATCATAATATCATCATCATCATCTCATCATGATATCATCATCATGATATCATCATCATCTTATCATGATATCATCATCATCATCATCATCAACTCATCATGATACCATCATCATCATCTCATCATGATATCATCATCATGATATCATCATCATCATCTCATCATGATATCATCATCATCTTATCATGATATCATCATCATCATCATCATCTCATCATGATACCATCATCATCAGCTCATCACGATATCATCATCTCATCATGATATCATCATCATCATCATCATCATCATCATCATCATCATCTCATCATGATATCATCATCATCATCATCTCATCATGATATCATCATCACCATCATCTCATCATGATATCATCATCATCTCATCATGATATCATCATCATGATATCATCATCATCATCATCTCATCATGATATCATCATCATCATCATCATCTCATCATGATATCATCATCATTATCATCATCATCTCATCATTATATCATCATCATTATATCATCATCATCATCATCTCATCATGATATCATCATCATGATATCATCATCATCATCATCATCTCATCACGATATCATCATCATCAGCTCATCATGGTATCATCATCATCTCATCATGACATCATCATCATCTTATCATTATATCATCATCATCATCATCATCTCATCATGATTTCATCATCATGATATCATCATCATCATCTCATCATGATATCATCATCATCATCTCATCATTATATCATCATCATCATCATCATCATCTCATCATGATATCATCATCATCTCATCATGATATCATCATCATGATATCATCATCATCTCATCATGATATCATCATCATCTCATCATGATATCATCATCATCATCATCATCATCTCATCACGATATCATCATCATCAGCTCATCATGGTATCATCATCATCTCATCATGACATCATCATCATCTCATCATTATATCATCATCATCATCATCATCTCATCATGATTTCATCATCATGATATCATCATCATCATCTCATCATGATATCTTCATCATCATCTCATCATTATATCATCATCATCATCATCATCATCATCATCATCATCTCATCATGATATCATCATCATCTCATCATGATATCATCATCATCTCATCATGATATCATCAGCATCATCATCATCATCATCATCATCATCATCATCATCTCATCATGATATCATCATCATCATCATCATCTCATCATGATATCATCATCATCATCATCTCATCATTATATCATCATCATCATCATCATCATCATCATCATCTCATCATGATATCATCATCATCTCATCATGATATCATCATCATGATATCATCATCATCTCATCATGATATCATCATCATCTCATCATGATATCATCATCATCATCATCTCATCACGATATCATCATCATCAGCTCATCATGGTATCATCATCATCTCATCATGACATCATCATCATCTCATCATTATATCATCATCATCATCATCATCATCTCATCATGATTTCATCATCATGATATCATCATCATCATCTCATCATGATATCATCATCATCATCTCATCATTATATCATCATCATCATCATCATCATCATCTCATCATGATATCATCATCATCTCATCATGATATCATCATCATCTCATCATGATATCATCAGCATCATCATCATCATCATCATCATCATCATCATCATCATCATCATCATCATCATCATCATCATCTCATCATGATATCATCATCATCTCATCATGATATCATCAGCATCATCATCATCATCATCATCTCATCATGATATCATCATCATCATCATCATCATCATCATCATCATCATCATCTCATCATGATATCATCATCATCATCATCATCATCATCATCATCTCATCATGATATCATCATCATCTCATCATGATATCATCATCATCATCTCATCATGATATCATCATCATCTCATCATGATATCATCATCATCATCATCTCATCATAATATCATCATCATCTCATCATGATATCATCATCATCATCATCATCATCATCTCATCATGATATCATCATCATCATCTCATCATGATATCATCATCATCATCTCATCATGTTATCATCATCATCATCTCATCATGATATCATCATCATCATCATCATCATCTCATCATGATATCATCATCATGATATCATCATCATCATCATCTCATCATGATATCATCATCATCATCTCATCATGATATCATCATCATCATCTCATCATGTTATCATCATCATCATCTCATCATGATATCATCATCATCATCATCATCATCTCATCATGATATCATCATCATGATATCATCATCATCATCTCATCATGATATC
>JAYKOZ010000093.1:1375000-1385000 GCA_036172795.1 Pelodytes ibericus
CATGATATCATCATCATCATCATCATCATCTCATCATGATATCATCATCATCATCATCATCATCATCTCATCATGATAATATCATCATCATCATCTCATCATGATATCATCATCATCAACATCTCATCATGATATCATCATCATTATCATCATCATCACATCATTATATCATCATCATCATCATCATCATCATCATCTCATCATGATATCATCATCATCTCATCATGATATCATCATCATCATCATCATCATCTCATCATGTTATCATCATCATCATCATCATCATCTCATCATGATATCATCATCATCTCATCATGATATCATCATCATCATCATCTCATCATGATATCATCATCATGATATCATCATCATCATCTCATCACGATATCATCATCATCAGCTCATCATGGTATCATCATCATCTCATCATGATATCATCATCATCTCATCATTATATCATCATCATCATCATCATCATCATCATCATCATCATCATCATCATCATCTCATCCTGATATCATCATCATCTCATCATGATATCATCATCATCATCATCATCATCTCATCATGATATCATCATCATCATCATCTCATCATGATATCATCATCATCTCATCATGATATCATCATCATCATCATCATCATCATCATCATCTCATCATGATATCATGATATCATCATCATGATATCATCATCATCATCATCTCATCATGATATCATCATCATCATCATCATCTCATCATGATATCATCATCATCTCATCATTATATCATCATCATCTCATCATGATATCATCATCATCATCATCATCATCATCATCATCATCATCTCATCCTGATATCATCATCATCTCATCATGATATCATCATCATCATCATCATCATCATCATCTCATCATGATATCATCATCATCATCATCTCATCATGATATCATCATCATCTCATCATGATATCATCATCATCATCATCATCATCATCATCATCATCTCATCATGATATCATGATATCATCATCATGATATCATCATCATCATCATCATCATCTCATCATGATATCATCATCATCATCTCATCATGATATCATCATCATCTCATCATTATATCATCATCATCATCATCATCATCATCATCTCATCATGATATCATCATCATCTCATCATGATATCAACATCATCATTATCATCATCATCATCATCATCATCTCATCATGATATCATCATCATCTCATCATGATTTCATCAGCATCATCATCATCATCATCATCATCATCATGATATCATCATCATCATCATCATCATCATCATCTCATCATGATATCATCATCATCATCATCATCTCATCATGATATCATCATCATCATCATCTCATCATGTTATCATCATCATCATCATCATCTCATCATGATATCATCATCATCATCATCTCATCATGTTATCATCATCATCATCATCATCATCATCATCTCATCATGATATCATCATCATCTCATCATGATATCATCATCATCATCATCTCATCATGATATCATCATCATGATATCATCATCATCATCTCATCACGATATCATCATCATCAGCTCATCATGGTATCATCATCATCTCATCATGATATCATCATCATCTCATCTTTATATCATCATCATCATCATCATCATCATCATCATCATCATCATCATCATCATCTCATCCTGATATCATCATAATCTCATCATGATATCATCATCATCATCATCATCATCTCATCATGATATCATCATCTCATCATGATATCATCATCATCTCATCATGATATCATCATCATCATCATCATCATCATCTCATCATGATATCATGATATCATCATCATGATATCATCATCATCATCATCATCATCTCATCATGATATCATCATCATCATCATCATCATCATCTCATCATGATATCATCATCATCTCATCATTATATCATCATCATCTCATCATGATATCATCATCATCATCATCATCATCATCTCATCCTGATATCATCATCATCTCATCATGATATCATCATCATCATCATCATCATCATCATCATCTCATCATGATATCATCATCATCATCATCTCATCATGATATCATCATCATCTCATCATGATATCATCATCATCATCATCATCATCATCATCTCATCATGATATCATCATCATCATCATCTCATCATGATATCATCATCATCTTATCACGATATCATCATCATCATCATCATCATCTCATCATGATATCATCATCTCATCATGATATCATCATCATGATATCATCATCATCTTATCATGATATCATCATCATCATCATCATCATCATCTCATCATGATACCATCATCATCATCTCATCATGATATCATCATCATGATATCATCATCATCATCTCATCATGATATCATCATCATCTTATCATGATATCATCATCATCATCATCATCATCTCATCATGATACCATCATCATCAGCTCATCACGATATCATCATCTCATCATGATATCATCATCATCATCATCATCATCATCTCGTCATGATATCATCATCATCATCATCTCATCATGATATCATCATCACCATCATCTCATCATGATATCATCATCATCTCATCATGATATCATCATCATGATATCATCATCATCATCATCATCTCATCATGATATCATCATCATCATCATCATCATCTCATCATGATATCATCATCATTATCATCATCATCTCATCATTATATCATCATCATTATATCATCATCATCATCATCTCATCATGATATCATCATCATGATATCATCATCATCATCATCTCATCACGATATCATCATCATCAGCTCATCATGGTATCATCATCATCTCATCATGACATCATCATCATCTTATCATTATATCATCATCATCATCATTATCTCATCATGATTTCATCATCATGATATCATCATCATCATCTCATCATGATATCATCATCATCATCTCATCATTATATCATCATCATCATCATCATCATCATCTCATCATGATATCATCATCATCTCATCATGATATCATCATCATCTCATCATGATATCATCATCATCTCATCATGATATCATCAGCATCATCATCATCATCATCATCATCATCATCATCATCTCATCATGATATCATCATCATCTCATCATGATATCATCAGCATCATCATCATCATCATCATCATCTCATCATGATATCATCATCATCATCATCATCATCATCATCTCATCATGATATCATCATCATCATCATCATCATCATCTCATCATGATATCATCATCATCTCATCATGATATCATCATCATCATCTCATCATGATATCATCATCATCTCATCATGATATCATCATCATCATCATCTCATCATAATATCATCATCATCTCATCATGATATCATCATCATCATCATCATCATCTCATCATGATATCATCATCATCATCATCTCATCATGATATCATCATCATCATCTCATCATGATATCATCATCATCATCTCATCATGTTATCATCATCATCATCTCATCATGATATCATCATCATCATCATCATCATCTCATCATGATATCATCATCATGATATCATCATCATCATCATCTCATCATGATATCATCATCATCATCTCATCATGATATCATCATCATCATCTCATCATGTTATCATCATCATCATCATCATCATCATCTCATCATGATATCATCATCATGATATCATCATCATGATATCATCATCATCATCATCTCATCATGATATCATCATCATCATCTCATCATGATATCATCATCATCATCTCATCATGTTATCATCATCATCATCTCATCATGATATCATCATCATCATCATCATCTCATCATGATATCATCATCATGATATCATCATCATCATCTCATCATGATATCATCATCATCATCATCATCATCATCTCATCATGATATCATCATCATGATATCATCATCATCATCTCATCATATCATCATCATGATATCATCATCATCACCTCATGATATCATCATCATGATATCATCATCTCATCATGTTATCATCATCATCATCTCATCATGATATCATCATCATCATCATCATCATCATCTCATCATGATATCATCATCATGATATCATCATCATCATCTCATCATATCATCATCATGATATCATCATCATCATCATCTCATGATATCATCATCATGATATCATCATCATCATCTCATCATCATGATATCATCATGATATCATCATCATCATCATCATCATCATCATCATCATCATCATCATCATCATCATCATCTCATCATGATATCATCATCATGATATCATCATCATCTCATCATGATATCTTCATCATCTCATCATGATATCATCATCATAATATCATCATCATCTCATCATGATATCATCATCATGATATCATCATCATCTTATCATGATATCATCATCATCATCATCATCTCATCATGATACCATCATCATCAGCTCATCATGATATCATCATCTCATCATGATATCATCATCATCATCATCATCATCTCATCATGATATCATCATCATCATCATCATCTCATCATGATATCATCATCACCATCATCTCATCATGATATCATCATCATCTCATCATGATATCATCATCATGATATCATCATCATCATCATCTCATCATGATATCATCATCATCATCATCTCATCATGATATCATCATCATTATCATCATCATCTCATCATTATATCATCATCATTATATCATCATCATCATCTCATCATGATATCATCATCATGATATCATCATCATCATCATCTCATCACGATATCATCATCATCAGCTCATCATGGTATCATCATCATCTCATCATGACATCATCATCATCTCATCATTATATCATCATCATCATCATCTCATCATGATATCATCATCATGATATCATCATCATCATCATCATCTCATCATGATATCATCATCATCATCATCATCTCATCATTATATCATCATCATCATCATCATCATCATCATCATCTCATCATGATATCATCATCATCTCATCATGATATCATCATCATGATATCATCATCATCTCATCATGATATCATCATCATTATCATCATCATCTCATCATTATATCATCATCATTATATCATCATCATCATCTCATCATGATATCATCATCATGATATCATCATCATCATCATCTCATCACGATATCATCATCATCAGCTCATCATGGTATCATCATCATCTCATCATGACATCATCATCATCTCATCATTATATCATCATCATCATCATCTCATCATGATATCATCATCATGATATCATCATCATCATCTCATCATGATATCATCATCATCATCATCATCTCATCATTATATCATCATCATCATCATCATCATCATCATCATCTCATCATGATATCATCATCATCTCATCATGATATCATCATCATCTCATCATGATATCATCAGCATCATCATCATCATCATCATCATCATCATCATCTCATCATGATATCATCATCATCTCATCATGATATCATCAGCATCATCATCATCATCATCATCATCTCATCATGATATCATCATCATCATCATCATCATCATCATCATCTCATCATGATATCATCATCATCTCATCATGATATCATCATCATCTCATCATGATATCATCATCATCTCATCATGATATCATCAGCATCATCATCATCATCATCATCATCATCATCTCATCATGATATCATCATCATCTCATCATGATATCATCAGCATCATCATCATCATCTCATCATGATATCATCATCATCATCATCATCATCATCATCTCATCATGATATCATCATCATCATCATCATCATCATCATCATCATCTCATCATGATATCATCATCATCTCATCATGATATCATCATCATCATCTCATCATGATATCATCATCATCTCATCATGATATCATCATCATAATATCATCATCATCTCATCATGATATCATCATCATCATCATCATCATCTCATCATGATATCATCATCATCATCTCATCATGATATCATCATCATCATCTCATCATGTTATCATCATCATCATCTCATCATGATATCATCATCATCATCATCATCATCTCATCATGATATCATCATCATGATATCATCATCATCATCATCTCATCATGATATCATCATCATCATCTCATCATGATATCATCATCATCATCTCATCATGTTATCATCATCATCATCTCATCATGCTATCATCATCATCATCATCATCATCATCTCATCATGATATCATCATCATGATATCATCATCATCATCTCATCATGATATCATCATCATCATCATCATCTCATCATGATATCATCATCATGATATCATCATCATCATCTCATCATATCATCATCATGATATCATCATCATCATCTCATGATATCATCATCATGATATCATCATCATCATCTCATCATGTTATCATCATCATCATCTCATCATGATATCATCATCATCATCATAATCATCATCATCTCATCATGATATCATCATCATGATATCATCATCATCATTTCATCATATCATCATCATGATATCATCATCATCATCATCTCATGATATCATCATCATGATATCATCATCATCATCTCATCATCATGATATCATCATGATATCATCATCATCATCATCTCATCATGATATCATCATCATCATCTCATCATGATATCATCATCATCATCTCATCATGTTATCATCATCATCATCTCATCATGATATCATCATCATCATCATCATCATCATCTCATCATGATATCATCATCATGATATCATCATCATCATCTCATCATCATGATATCATCATGATATCATCATCATCATCATCATCATCATCTCATCATGATATCATCATCATGATATCATCATCATCTCATCATGATATCTTCATCATCACATCATGATATCATCATCATAATATCATCATCATGATATCATCATCATGATATCATCATCATCTTATCATGATATCATCATCATCATAATCATCATCTCATCATGATACCATCATCATCAGCTCATCATGATATCATCATCTCATCATGACATCATCATCATCATCATCATCATCATCATCATCATCATCTCATCATGATATCATCATCATCTCATCATGATATCATCATCATCATCATCATCTCATCATGATATCATCATCATCTCATCATGATATCATCATCATGATATCATCATCATCTCATCACGATATCATCATCATCAGCTCATCATGATATCATCATCATCTCATCATATCATCAACATCATCTCATCATGATATCATCATCATGATATCATCATCATCATCTCATCATGATATCATCATCTCATCATTATATCATCATCATCATCATCTCATCATGATATCATCATCATCTCATCATGATATCATCATCATCATCATCATCATCATCATCATCATCATCTCATCATGATATCATCATCATCTTATCACGATATCATCATCATCATCATCATCATCATCATCATCTCATCATGATATCACCATCATCATCCTCTCATCATTATATCATCATCATCATCTCATCATGATATCATCATCATGATATCATCATCATCATCATCTCATCATGATATCATCATCATCATCATCTCATCATGATATCATCATCATCATCATCTCATCATGATATCATCATCATGATATCATCATTATCATCTCATCATTATATCATCATCATCATCATCTCATCATTATATCATCATCATCTCATCATGATATCATCATGATATCATCATCATCATCTCATCATGATATCATCATCATCATCATCATCATCATCATCATCATCTCATCATGATATCATCATCATCATCATATCATCATTATATCATCATCTCATCATGATATCATCATCATGATATCATCATCATCATCATCATCATCTCATCATGATATCATCATCATCATCATCATCTCATCATGCTATCATCATCATCATCATCTCATAATGTTATCATCATCATCATCATCATCTCATCATGATATCATCATCATCATCTCATCACGATATCATCATCATCAGCTCATCATGGTATCATCATCATCTCATCATGATATCATCATCATCTCATCATTATATCATCATCATCATCATCATCATCATCATCATCTCATCCTGATATCATCATCATCTCATCATGATATCATCATGATATCATCATTATCATCTCATCATTATATCATCATCATCATCATCATCATCATCATCTCATCATTATATCATCATCATCTCATCATGATATCATCATGATATCATCATCATCATCTCATCATGAAATCATCATCATCATCATCTCATCATGATATCATCATCATCATCATATCATCATGATATCATCTCATCATGAAATCATCATGATATCATCATCATCATCTCATCATGATATCATCATCATATCATCATCATATCATCATCATGATATCATCATCATGACATCATCATCAGCATCATCACCTCATCATGATATCATCATCATGATATCATCATCATCATCATCATCTCATCCTGATATCATCATCATCATCATCTCATCATGATATCATCATCATCTCATCATGATATCATCATCATCATCTCATCATGATATGATCATCATCATCATCATGATATCATCATCATGATATCATCATCATCATCATCTCATCATGATATCATCATCATCATCATCATCATCATCATCATCATCATCATCATCATCTCATCATGATATCATCATCATCATCTCATCATGATATCATCATCATGATATCATCATCATGATATCATCATCATCATCTCATCATGATATCATCATAATCATCTCATCATGATATCATCATCATGATATCATCATCATTATCTTCATCATCTCAACATGATATCATCATCATGATATCATAATCATGATATCATCATCATCATCTCATCATGATATCATCATCATCATCATCATCATCATCATCATCATCTCATCATGATATCATCATCATCATCTCATCATGATATCATCATCATGATATCATCATCATGATATCATCATCATCATCTCATCATGATATCATCATCATCATCTCATCATGATATCATCATCATGATATCATCATCATTATCTTCATAATCTCAACATGATATCATCATCATGATATCATAATCATGATATCATCATCATCTCATCATGATATCATCATCATCTCATCATGATATCATCATCATCATCATCATCATCATATCATCATGATATCATCATCATCTTATCACGATATCATCATCATCATCATCATCATCATCTCATCATGATATCATCATCATCATCTCATCATGATATCATCATCATCATCTCATCATGATATCATCATCATGATATCATCATCATCATCTCATCATGATATCATCATCATCTTATCATGATATCATCATCATCATCATCATCTCATCATTATATCATCATCATTATATCATCATCATCATCATCTCATCATGATATCATCATCATGATATCATCATCATCATCATCTCATCACGATATCATCATCATCAGCTCATCATGGTATCATCATCATCTCATCATGACATCATCATCATCTTATCATTATATCATCATCATCATCATCATCTCATCATGATTTCATCATCATGATATCATCATCATCATCTCATCATGATATCATCATCATCATCATCATCATCATCTCATCATGATATCATCATCATCATCATCATCTCATCATGATATCATCATCATCATCATCTCATCATGTTATCATCATCATCATCATCATCATCATCATCATCATCTCATCATGATATCATCATCATCTCATCATGATATCATCATCATCATCATCTCATCATGATATCATCATCATGATATCATCATCATCATCTCATCACGATATCATCATCATCAGCTCATCATGGTATCATCATCATCTCATCATGATATCATCATCATCTCATCATTATATAATCATCATCATCATCATCAT
>JAYKOZ010000093.1:1405000-1422500 GCA_036172795.1 Pelodytes ibericus
ATCATGATATCATCATCATCATCATCATCTCATCATGATATCATCATCATGATATCATCATCATCAACATCATCTCATCACGATATCATCATCATCAGCTCATCATGGTATCATCATCATCTTATCATATCATCAACATCATCTCATCATGATATCATCATCATGATATCATCATCATCTCATCATGATATCATCATCATCATCTCATCATTATATCATCATTATCATCATCATCTCATCATGATATCATCAAGATATCATCATTATCATCTCATCATGATATCATCATCATCATCATCATCATCATCTCATCATGATATCATCATCATCATCATCATCATCTCATCATGATATCATCATCATCATCATCATCATCTCATCATGATATCATCATCATCATCATCTCATCATGATATCATCATCATTATCATCATCATCACATCATTATATCATCATCATCATCATCATCATCATCATCTCATCATGATATCATCATCATCTCATCATGATATCATCATCATCTCATCACGATATCATCATCATCAGCTCATCATGGTATCATCATCATCTCATCATGATATCATCATCATCTCATCATTATATCATCATCATCATCATCTCATCATGATATCATCATCATCATCCTCATCATCATCTCATCATGATATCATCATCATCTCATCACGATATCATCATCATCAGCTCATCATGGTATCATCATCATCTCATCATGATATCATCATCATCATCTCACCATGATATCATCATCATCATCTCATCATGATATCATCATCATGATATCATCATCATCATCATCTCATCATGATATCATCATCATCATCTCATCATGATATCATCATCATTATATCATAATCATGACAACATCATCATCATCATCATCATCATCATCATCATCATCATCTCATCATGATATCATCATCATCTCATCATGATATCATCATCATCTCATCATGATATCATCATCATCATCATCATCTCATCATGATATCATCATCATGATATCATCATCATCATCTCATCATGATATCATCATCATGATATCATCATCATCTTATCATGATATCATCATCATCATCATCATCTCATCATGATACCATCATCATCAGCTCATCATTATATCATCATCTCATCATGATATCATCATCATCATCATCATCATCATCTCATCATGATATCATCATCATCATCATCATCTCATCATGATATCATCATCACCATCATCTCATCATGATATCATCATCATCTCATCATGATATCATCATCATGATATCATCATCATCATCTCATCATGATATCATCATCATCATCATCATCTCATCACGATATCATCATCATCAGCTCATCATGGTATCATCATCATCTCATCATGACATCATCATCATCTCATCATTATATCATCATCATCATCATCATCTCATCATGATATCATCATCATGATATCATCATCATCATCTCATCATGATATCATCATCATCATCTCATCATTATATCATCATCATCATCATCATCATCATCATCATCATCTCATCATGATATCATCATCATCTCATCATGATATCATCATCATGATATCATCATCATCTCATCATGATATCATCATCATCTCATCATGATATCATCAGCATCATCATCATCATCATCATCATCATCATCATCTCATCATGATATTATCATCATCTCATCATGATATCATCAGCATCATCATCATCATCATCTCATCATGATATCATCATCATAATCATCATCATCATCATCTCATCATCATCTCATCATTATATCATCATCATCATCATCTCATCATGAGATCATCATCATCATCCTCATCATCATCTCATCATGATATCATCATCATCATCATCATCATCTCATCATGATATCATCATCATCATCATCTCATCATGTTATCATCATCATCATCTCACCATGATATCATCATCATCATCTCATCATGATATCATCATCATGATATCATCATCATCATCATCTCATCATGATATCATCATCATCATCTCATCATGATATCATCATCATTATATCATAATCATGACAACATCATCATCATCATCATCATCATCATCATCATCATCATCATCTCATCATGATATCATCATCATCTCATCATGATATCATCATCATCTCATCATGATATCATCATCATCTCATCACAATATCATCATCATCAGCTCATCATGATATCATCATCATCTCATCATATCATCAACATCATCTCATCATGATATCATCATCATCTCATCACGATATCATCATCATCAGCTCATCATGATATCATCATCATCTCATCATATCATCAACATCATCTCATCATGATATCATCATCATCATCATCATCATCATATTAATCTCATCATGATATCATCATCATCTTATCACGATATCATCATCATCATCATCATCATCATCATCATCATCATCATCTCATCATGATATCATCATCATCATCCTCTCATCATGATATCATCATCATCATCATCATCTCATCATGATATCATCATCATCATCTCATCATGATATCATCATCATCATCATCATCATCATCATCATCATCTCATCATGATATCATCATCATCATCATCATCATCTCATCATTATATCATCATTATCATCATCATCTCATCATGATATCATCAAGATATCATCATTATCATCTCATCATGATATCATCATCATCATCATCATCTCATCATGATATCATCATCATCATCATCATCATCATCATCATCTCATCATGATATCATCATCATCATCATCATCTCATCATGATATCATCATCATCATCATCTCATCATGATATCATCATCATTATCATCATCATCACATCATTATATCATCATCATCATCATCATCATCTCATCATGATATCATCATCATCTCATCATGATATCATCATCATCTCATCACGATATCATCATCATCAGCTCATCATGGTATCATCATCATCTCATCATGATATCATCATCATCTCATCATTATATCATCATCATCATCATCTCATCATGATATCATCATCATCATCCTCATCATCATCTCATCATGATATCATCATCATCATCATCATCATCTCATCATGATATCATCATCATCATCATCTCATCATGTTATCATCATCATCATCTCACCATGATATCATCATCATGATATCATCATCATCATCATCATCTCATCATGATATCATCATCATCATCTCATCATGATATCATCATCATTATATCATAATCATGTCAACATCATCATCATTATCATCATCATCATCATCATCATCTCATCATGATATCATCATCATCTCATCATGATATCATCATCATCTCATCATGATATCATCATCATCTCATCACGATATCATCATCATCAGCTCATCATGATATCATCATCATCTCATCATATCATCAACATCATCTCATCATGATATCATCATCATCTCATCACGATATCATCATCATCAGCTCATCATGATATCATCATCATCTCATCATATCATCAACATCATCTCATCATGATATCATCATCATCTCATCATGATATCATCATCATCATCATCATCATCATCATCATCTCATCATGATATCATCATCATCTTATCACGATATCATCATCATCATCATCATCATCATCTCATCATGATATCATCATCATCATCCTCTCATCATTATATCATCATCATCATCATCATCATCTCATCATGATATCATCATCATCATCTCATCATGATATCATCATCATCTCATCATGATATCATCATCATCATCATCTCATCATGATATTATCATCATCATCATCATCTCATCATGATATCATCATCATGATATCATCATTATCATCATCATCATCATCATATCATCATTATATCATCATCATCATCTCATCATGATATCATCATCATGATATCATCATCATCATCATCATCATCATCATCATCATCTCATCATGATATCATCATCATCATCATCATCTCATCATGATATCATCATCATCATCATCTCATCATGTTATCATCATCATCATCATCATCATCATCTCATCATGATATCATCATCATCTCATCATGATATCATCATCATCATCATCTCTTCATGATATCATCATCATGATATCATCATCATCATCTCATCACGATATCATCATCATCAGCTCATCATGGTATCATCATCATCTCATCATGATATCATAATCATCTCATCATTATATCATCATCATCATCATCATCATCATCATCATCATCATCATCATCTCATACTGATATCATCATCATCTCATCATGATATCATCATGATATCATCATTATCATCTCATCATTATATCATCATCATCATCATCATCATCATCATCATCATCATCTCATCATTATATCATCATCATCTCATCATGATATCATCATGATATCATCATCATCATCTCATCATGAAATCATCATCATCATCATCTCATCATGATATCATCATCATCTCATCACGATATCATCATCATCAGCTCATCATGAAATCATCATCATCTCATCATATCATCAACATCATCTCATCATGATATCATCATCATCATCATCTCATCATGATATCATCATGATATCATCATATCATCATGATATCATCATCATCTCATCATGATATCATCATCATCATCTCATCATGATATCATCATCATATCATCATCATGATATCATCATCATCATCTCATCATGATATCATCATCATCATCATCTCATCATGATATCATCATCATGATATCATCATCATTATCTTCATCATCTCAACATGATATCATCATCATGATATCATAATCATGATATCATCATCATCATCTCATCATGATATCATCATCATCTCATCATGCTATCATCATCATCATCATCATCATCATCTCATCATGATATCATCATCATCTTATCACGATATCATCATCATCATCATCATCATCATCTCATCATGATATCATCATCATCATCTCATCATGATATCATCATCACGATATCATCATCATGATATCATCATCATGATATCATCATCATGATATCATCATCATCTTATCATGATATCATCATCATCATCATCATCATCATCATCATCATCATCATCTCATCATGATACCATCATCATCATCTCATCATGATATCATCATCATGATATCATCATGATATCATCATCATGATATCATCATCATCTTATCATGATATCATCATCATCATCATCATCATCTCATCATGATACCATCATCATCAGCTCATCATTATATCATCATCTCATCATGATATCATCATCATCATCATCATCATCATCATCATCATCATCATCATCTCATCATGAAATCATCATCATCATCATCATCTCATCATGATATCATCATCACCATCATCTCATCATGATATCATCATCATCTCATCATGATATCATCATCATGATATCATCATCATCATCTCATCATGATATCATCATCATCATCATCATCTCATCACGATATCATCATCATCAGCTCATCATGGTATCATCATCATCTCATCATGATATCATCATCATGATATCATCATCATCTCATCATGATATCATCATCATCTCATCATGATATCATCAGCATCATCATCATCATCATCATCATCATCTCATCATGATATCATCATCATCTCATCATGATATCATCAGCATCATCATCATCATCATCTCATCATGATATCATCATCATCATCATCATCATCATCATCTCATCATCATCTCATCATTATATCATCATCATCATCATCTCATCATGATATCATCATCATCATCCTCATCATCATCTCATCATGATATCATCATCATCATCATCATCATCTCATCATGATATCATCATCATCATCATCTCATCATGTTATCATCATCATCATCTCACCATGATATCATCATCATCATCTCATCATGATATCATCATCATGATATCATCATCATCATCATCTCATCATGATATCATCATCATCATCTCATCATGATATCATCATCATTATATCATAATCATGACAACATCATCATCATCATCATCATCATCATCATCATCTCATCATGATATCATCATCATCTCATCATGATATCATCATCATCTCATCATGATATCATCATCATCTCATCACGATATCATCATCATCAGCTCATCATGATATCATCATCATCTCATCATATCATCAACATCATCTCATCATGATATCATCATCATCTCATCACGATATCATCATCATCAGCTCATCATGATATCATCATCATCTCATCATATCATCAACATCATCTCATCATGATATCATCATCATCATCATCATCATCATCTCATCATGATATCATCATCATCTTATCACGATATCATCATCATCATCATCATCATCATCATCATCTCATCATGATATCATAATCATCATCCTCTCATCATGATATCATCATCATCATCATCATCATCTCATCATGATATCATCATCATCATCTCATCATGATATCATCATCATCATCATCTCATCATGATATCATCATCATCATCATCTCATCATGATATTATCATCATCATCATCATCTCATCATGATATCATCATCATGATATCATCATTATCATCATCATCATCATATCATCATTATATCATCATCATCATCTCATCATGATATCATCATCATGATATCATCATCATCATCATCATCATCATCATCATCATCATCATCTCATCATGATATCATCATCATCATCATCATCTCATCATTATATCATCATTATCATCATCATCTCATCATGATATCATCAAGATATCATCATTATCATCTCATCATGATATCATCATCATCATCATCTCATCATGATATCATCATCATCATCATCATCATCTCATCATGATATCATCATCATCATCATCATCATCTCATCATGATATCATCATCATCATCATCTCATCATGATATCATCATCATTATCATCATCATCACATCATTATATCATCATCATCATCATCATCATCTCATCATGATATCATCATCATCTCATCATGATATCATCATCATCTCATCACGATATCATCATCATCAGCTCATCATGGTATCATCATCATCTCATCATGATATCATCATCATCTCATCATTATATCATCATCATCATCATCTCATCATGATATCATCATCATCATCCTCATCATCATCTCATCATGATATCATCATCATCATCATCATCATCTCATCATGATATCATCATCATCATCAACTCATCATGTTATCATCATCATCATCTCACCATGATATCATCATCATCATCTCATCATGATATCATCATCATGATATCATCATCATCATCATCTCATCATGATATCATCATCATCATCTCATCATGATATCATCATCATTATATCATAATCATGACAACATCATCATCATTATCATCATCATCATCATCATCATCTCATCATGATATCATCATCATCTCATCATGATATCATCATCATCTCATCATGATATCATCATCATCTCATCACGATATCATCATCATCAGCTCATCATGATATCATCATCATCTCATCATATCATCAACATCATCTCATCATGATATCATCATCATCTCATCACGATATCATCATCATCATCTCATCATGATATCATCAAGATATCATCATTATCATCTCATCATGATATCATCATCTCATCATATCATCAACATCATCTCATCATGATATCATCATCATCTCATCATGATATCATCATCATCATCATCATCTCATCATGATATCATCATCATCATCATCTCATCATGATATCATCATCATTATCATCATCATCACATCATTATATCATCATCATCATCATCATCATCTCATCATGATATCATCATCATCTCATCATGATATCATCATCATCTCATCACGATATCATCATCATCAGCTCATCATGGTATCATCATCATCTCATCATGATATCATCATCATCTCATCATTATATCATCATCATCATCATCATCTCATCATGATATCATCATCATCATCCTCATCATCATCTCATCATGATATCATCATCATCATCATCATCATCATCTCATCATGATATCATCATCATCATCATCTCATCATGTTATCATCATCATCATCTCACCATGATATCATCATCATCATCTCATCATGATATCATCATCATGATATCATCATCATCATCATCTCATCATGATATCATCATCATCATCTCATCATGATATCATCATCATTATATCATAATCATGACAACATCAGCATCATTATCATCATCATCATCATCATCATCATCATCTCATCATGATATCATCATCATCTCATCATGATATCATCATCATCTCATCACGATATCATCATCATCAGCTCATCATGATATCATCATCATCTCATCATATCATCAACATCATCTCATCATGATATCATCATCATCTCATCACGATATCATCATCATCAGCTCATCATGATATCATCATCATCTCATCATATCATCAACATCATCTCATCATGATATCATCATCATCATCATCATCATCATCTCATCATGATATCATCATCATCTTATCACGATATCATCATCATCATCATCATCATCATCATCTCATCATGATATCATAATCATCATCCTCTCATCATGATATCATCATCATCATCATCATCATCTCATCATGATATCATCATCATCATCTCATCATGATATCATCATCATCATCATCTCATCATGATATCATCATCATCATCATCTCATCATGATATTATCATCATCATCATCATCTCATCATGATATCATCATCATGATATCATCATTATCATCATCATCATCATATCATCATTATATCATCATCATCATCTCATCATGATATCATCATCATGATATCATCATCATCATCATCATCATCATCATCATCATCATCATCATCTCATCATGATATCATCATCATCATCATCATCATCTCATCATTATATCATCATTATCATCATCATCTCATCATGATATCATCAAGATATCATCATTATCATCTCATCATGATATCATCATCATCATCATCATCATCTCATCATGATATCATCATCATCATCATCATCATCTCATCATGATATCATCATCATCATCATCATCATCTCATCATGATATCATCATCATCATCATCTCATCATGATATCATCATCATTATCATCATAATCACATCATTATATCATCATCATCATCATCATCATCTCATCATGATATCATCATCATCTCATCATGATATCATCATCATCTCATCACGATATCATCATCATCAGCTCATCATGGTATCATCATCATCTCATCATGATATCATCATCATCTCATCATTATATCATCATCATCATCATCTCATCATGATATCATCATCATCATCCTCATCATCATCTCATCATGATATCATCATCATCATCATCATCATCTCATCATGATATCATCATCATCATCAACTCATCATGTTATCATCATCATCATCTCACCATGATATCATCATCATCATCTCATCATGATATCATCATCATGATATCATCATCATCATCATCTCATCATGATATCATCATCATCATCTCATCATGATATCATCATCATTATATCATAATCATGACAACATCATCATCATTATCATCATCATCATCATCATCATCTCATCATGATATCATCATCATCTCATCATGATATCATCATCATCTCATCATGATATCATCATCATCTCATCACGATATCATCATCATCAGCTCATCATGATATCATCATCATCTCATCATATCATCAACATCATCTCATCATGATATCATCATCATCTCATCACGATATCATCATCATCATCTCATCATGATATCATCAAGATATCATCATTATCATCTCATCATGATATCATCATCTCATCATATCATCAACATCATCTCATCATGATATCATCATCATCTCATCATGATATCATCATCATCATCATCATCTCATCATGATATCATCATCATCATCATCTCATCATGATATCATCATCATTATCATCATCATCACATCATTATATCATCATCATCATCATCATCATCTCATCATGATATCATCATCATCTCATCATGATATCATCATCATCTCATCACGATATCATCATCATCAGCTCATCATGGTATCATCATCATCTCATCATGATATCATCATCATCTCATCATTATATCATCATCATCATCATCATCTCATCATGATATCATCATCATCATCCTCATCATCATCTCATCATGATATCATCATCATCATCATCATCATCATCTCATCATGATATCATCATCATCATCATCTCATCATGTTATCATCATCATCATCTCACCATGATATCATCATCATCATCTCATCATGATATCATCATCATGATATCATCATCATCATCTACTCATCATGATATCATCATCATCATCTCATCATGATATCATCATCATTATATCATAATCATGACAACATCAGCATCATTATCATCATCATCATCATCATCATCATCATCTCATCATGATATCATCATCATCTCATCATGATATCATCATCATCTCATCACGATATCATCATCATCAGCTCATCATGATATCATCATCATCTCATCATATCATCAACATCATCTCATCATGATATCATCATCATCTCATCACGATATCATCATCATCAGCTCATCATGATATCATCATCATCTCATCATATCATCAACATCATCTCATCATGATATCATCATCATCTCATCATGATATCATCATCATCATCATCATCATCATCATCATCTCATCATGATATCATCATCATCTTATCACGATATCATCATCATCATCATCATCACGATATCATCATCATCAGCTCATCATGATATCATTATATCATCATCATCATCATCATCATCTCATCATGATATCATCATCATCTCATCATGATATCATCATCATCATCATCTCATCATGATATCATCATCATCTCATCATGATATTATCATCATCATCATCTCATCATGATATCATCATCATGATATCATCATTATCATCATCATCATCATATCATCATTATATCATCATCATCATCTCATCATGATATCATCATCATGATATCATCATCATCATCATCATCATCATCATCATCATCATCATCATCATCATCTCATCATGATATCATCATCATCATCATCATCATCATCATCTCATCATGATATCATCATCATCATCATCTCATCATGTTATCATCATCATCATCATCATCATCTCATCATGATATCATCATCATCTCATCATGATATCATCATCATCATCATCTCATCATGATATCATCATCATCTCATCACGATATCATCATCATCAGCTCATCATGATATCATCATCATCTCATCATATCATCAACATCATCTCATCATGATATCATCATCATCATCATCATCATCATCTCATCATGATATCATCATCATCTTATCACGATATCATCATCATCATCATCATCATCATCATCATCATCATCATCTCATCATGATATCATAATCATCATCCTCTCATCATGATATCATCATCATCATCATCATCATCTCATCATGATATCATCATCATCATCTCATCATGATATCATCATCATCATCATCTCATCATGATATCATCATCATCATCATCTCATCATGATATTATCATCATCATCATCATCTCATCATGATATCATCATCATGATATCATCATCATTATCATCATCATCATCATATCATCATTATATCATCATCATCATCTCATCATGATATCATCATCATGATATCATCATCATCATCATCATCATCATCATCATCATCATCTCATAATGATATCATCATCATCATCATCATCTCATCATTATATCATCATTATCATCATCATCTCATCATGATATCATCAAGATATCATCATTATCATCTCATCATGATATCATCATCATCATCATCATCATCTCATCATGATATCATCATCATCATCATCATCATCTCATCATGATATCATCATCATCATCATCATCATCTCATCATGATATCATCATCATCATCATCTCATCATGATATCATCATCATTATCATCATCATCACATCATTATATCATCATCATCATCATCATCATCTCATCATGATATCATCATCATCTCATCATGATATCATCATCATCTCATCACGATATCATCATCATCAGCTCATCATGGTATCATCATCATCTCATCATGATATCATCATCATCTCATCATTATATCATCATCATCATCATCTCATCATGATATCATCATCATCATCCTCATCATCATCTCATCATGATATCATCATCATCATCATCATCATCTCATCATGATATCATCATCATCATCAACTCATCATGTTATCATCATCATCATCTCACCATGATATCATCATCATCATCTCATCATGATATCATCATCATGATATCATCATCATCATCATCTCATCATGATATCATCATCATCATCTCATCATGATATCATCATCATTATATCATAATCATGACAACATCATCATCATTATCATCATCATCATCATCATCTCATCATGATATCATCATCATCTCATCATGATATCATCATCATCTCATCATGATATCATCATCATCTCATCACGATATCATCATCATCAGCTCATCATGATATCATCATCATCTCATCATATCATCAACATCATCTCATCATGATATCATCATCATCTCATCACGATATCATCATCATCATCTCATCATGATATCATCAAGATATCATCATTATCATCTCATCATGATATCATCATCTCATCATATCATCAACATCATCTCATCATGATATCATTATCATCTCATCATGATATCATCATCATCATCATCATCTCATCATGATATCATCATCATCATCATCTCATCATGATATCATCATCATTATCATCATCATCACATCATTATATCATCATCATCATCATCATCATCTCATCATGATATCATCATCATCTCATCATGATATCATCATCATCTCATCACGATATCATCATCATCAGCTCATCATGGTATCATCATCATCTCATCATGATATCATCATCATCTCATCATTATATCATCATCATCATCATCATCTCATCATGATATCATCATCATCATCCTCATCATCATCTCATCATGATATCATCATCATCATCATCATCATCATCATCTCATCATGATATCATCATCATCATCATCTCATCATGTTATCATCATCATCATCTCACCATGATATCATCATCATCATCTCATCATGATATCATCATCATGATATCATCATCATCATCATCTCATCATGATATCATCATCATCATCTCATCATGATATCATCATCATTATATCATAATCATGACAACATCAGCATCATTATCATCATCATCATCATCATCATCATCTCATCATGATATCATCATCATCTCATCATGATATCATCATCATCTCATCACGATATCATCATCATCAGCTCATCATGATATCATCATCATCTCATCATATCATCAACATCATCTCATCATGATATCATCATCATCTCATCACGATATCATCATCATCAGCTCATCATGATATCATCATCATCTCATCATATCATCAACATCATCTCATCATGATATCATCATCATCTCATCATGATATCATCATCATCATCATCATCATCATCATCATCTCATCATGATATCATCATCATCTTATCACGATATCATCATCATCATCATCATCACGATATCATCATCATCAGCTCATCATGATATCATTATATCATCATCATCATCATCATCATCTCATCATGATATCATCATCATCTCATCATGATATCATCATCATCATCATCTCATCATGATATCATCATCATCTCATCATGATATTATCATCATCATCATCTCATCATGATATCATCATCATGATATCATCATTATCATCATCATCATCATATCATCATTATATCATCATCATCATCTCATCATGATATCATCATCATGATATCATCATCATCATCATCATCATCATCATCTCATCATGATATCATCATCATCATCATCATCATCATCTCATCATGATATCATCATCATCATCATCTCATCATGTTATCATCATCATCATCATCATCATCATCATCATCTCATCATGATATCATCATCATCTCATCATGATATCATCATCATCATCATCTCATCATGATATCATCATCATGATATCATCATCATCATCTCATCACGATATCATCATCATCAGCTCATCATGGTATCATCATCATCTCATCATGATATCATAATCATCTCATCATTATATCATCATCATCATCATCATCATCATCATCTCATCCTGATATCATCATCATCTCATCATGATATCATCATGATATCATCATTATCATCTCATCATTATATCATCATCATCATCATCATCATCATCATCATCATCATCTCATCATTATATCATCATCATCTCATCATGATATCATCATGATATCATCATCATCATCATCTCATCATGAAATCATCATCATCATCATCTCATCATGATATCATCATCATCATCATATCATCATGATATCATCATCATCATCTCATCATGATATCATCATCATCATCTCATCATGATATCATCATCATATCATCATCATGATATCATCATCATCATCTCATCATGATATCATCATCATCATCTCATCATGATATCATCATCATGATATCATCATCATTATCTTCATCATCTCAACATGATATCATCATCATGATATCATAATCATGATATCATCATCATCATCTCATCATGATATCATCATCATCTCATCATGATATCATCATCATCATCATCATCATCATCATCATCTCATCATGATATCATCATCATCTTATCACGATATCATCATCATCATCATCATCATCTCATCATGATATCATCATCATCATCTCATCATGATATCATCATCATGATATCATCATCATGATATCATCATCATCTTATCATGATATCATCATCATCATCATCATCATCATCTCATCATGATACCATCATCATCATCTCATCATGATATCATCATCATGATATCATCATCATCATCTCATCATGATATCATCATCATGATATCATCATCATCTTATCATGATATCATCATCATCATCATCATCTCATCATGATACCATCATCATCAGCTCATCATTATATCATCATCTCATCATGATATCATCATCATCATCATCATCATCATCATCTCATCATGATATCATCATCATCATCATCATCATCATCTCATCATGATATCATCATCACCATCATCTCATCATGATATCATCATCATCTCATCATGATATCATCATCATGATATCATCATCATCATCTCATCATGATATCATCATCATCATCATCATCTCATCACGATATCATCATCATCAGCTCATCATGGTATCATCATCATCTCATCATGACATCATCATCATCTAATCATTATATCATCATCATCATCATCTCATCATGATATCATCATCATGATATCATCATCATCATCTCATCATGATATCATCATCATCTCATCATGATATCATCATCATCATCATCATCATCTCATCATGATATCATCATCATCTTATCACGATATCATCATCATCATCATCATCATCATCATCATCATCTCATCATGATATCATCATCATCATCTCATCATGATATCATCATCATGATATCATCATCATGATATCATCATCATCTTATCATGATATCATCATCATCATCATCATCATCATCATCTCATCATGATACCATCATCATCATCTCATCATGATATCATCATCATGATATCATCATCATCATCTCATCATGATATCATCATCATGATATCATCATCATCTTATCATGATATCATCATCATCATCATCATCTCATCATGATACCATCATCATCAGCTCATCATTATATCATCATCTCATCATGATATCATCATCATCATCATCATCATCATCATCATCATCTCATCATGATATCATCATCATCATCATCATCATCATCATCATCATCATCTCATCATGATATCATCATCACCATCATCTCATCATGATATCATCATCATCTCATCATGATATCATCATCATGATATCATCATCATCATCTCATCATGATATCATCATCATCATCATCATCTCATCACGATATCATCATCATCAGCTCATCATGGTATCATCATCATCTCATCATGACATCATCATCATCTAATCATTATATCATCATCATCATCATCATCATCTCATCATGATATCATCATCATGATATCATCATCATCATCTCATCATGATATCATCATCATCATCTCATCATTATATCATCATCATCATCATCATCATCATCATCATCATCATCATCATCATCATCTCATCATGATATCATCATCATCTCATCATGATATCATCATCATGATATCATCATCATCTCATCATGATATCATCATCATCTCATCATGATATCATCAGCATCATCATCATCATCATCATCTCATCATGATATCATCATCATCTCATCATGATATCATCAGCATCATCATCATCATCATCTCATCATGATATCATCATCATCATCATCATCATCATCATCATCTCATCATGATATCATCATCATCATCATCATCATCTCATCATTATATCATCATCATCTCATCATGATATCATCATCATGATATCATCATCATCATCTCATCATGATATCATCATCATCTCATCATGATATCATCATCATCATCATCATCATCTCATCATAATATCATCATCATCTCATCATGATATCATCATCATCATCATCTTATCATGATATCATCATCATCATCTCATCATGATATCATCATCATCATCATCTCATCATGTTATCATCATCATCATCATCATCTCATCATGATATCATCATCATCATAATATCATCATCATCATCTCATCATGATATCATCATCATGATATCATCATCATCATCTCATCATGATATCATCATCATCATCTCATCATGATATCATCATCATCATCATCATCATCATCTCATCATGATATCATCATCATCATCATCATCTCATCATGATATCATCATCATCTCATCATGATATCATCATCATGATATCATCATCATGATATCATCATCATGATATCATCATCATTATCATCATCATCATCATCATCATCATCATCATCTCATCATGATATCATCATCATCATCTAATCATGATATCATCATCTTCATCATCATCTCATCATGATATCATCATCATCTCATCATGATATCATCATCATAATATCATCATCATTATCATCATCATCATCATCTCATCTTGATATCATCATCATGATATCATCATCATCATCATCATCTCATCATGATATCATCATCATTATCATCATCATATCATCATGACATCATCATCATCATCATCATCTCATCATGATATCATCATCATCATCATCATCATCATCATCATCTCATCATGATATCATCATGATATCATCATCATCATCATCATCTCATCATGATATCATCATCATCATCATCATC
>JAYKOZ010000093.1:1442500-1450000 GCA_036172795.1 Pelodytes ibericus
CATCTTATCACGATATCATCATCATCATCATCATCATCATCTCATCATGAAATCATCATCATCATCCTCTCATCATGATATCATCATCATCATCATCATCTCATCATGATATCATCATCATCATCTCATCATGATATCATCATCATCATCATCTCATCATGATATCATCATCATCATCATCTCATCATGATATTATCATCATCATCATCATCTCATCATGATATCATCATCATGATATCATCATTATCATCATCATCATCATCATATCATCATTATATCAGCATCATCATCTCATCATGATATCATCATCATGATATCATCATCATCATCATCATCATCATCATCATCATCTCATCATGATATCATCATCATCATCATCATCTCATCATTATATCATCATTATCATCATCATCTCATCATGATATCATCAAGATATAATCATTATCATCTCATCATGATATCATCATCATCATCATCATCATCATCATCTCATCATGATATCATCATCATCATCATCATCATCTCATCATGATATCATCATCATCATCATCATCTCATCATGATATCATCATCATCATCATCTCATCATGATATCATCATCATTATCATCATCATCACATCATTATATCATCATCATCATCATCATCATCATCTCATCATGATATCATCATCATCTCATCATGATATCATCATCATCTCATCACGATATCATCATCATCAGCTCATCATGGTATCATCATCATCTCATCATGATATCATCATCATCTCATCATTATATCATCATCATCATCATCATCTCATCATGATATCATCATCATCATCCTCATCATCATCTCATCATGATATCATCATCATCATCATCATCATCTCATCATGATATCATCATCATCATCATCTCATCATGTTATCATCATCATCATCTCACCATGATATCATCATCATCATCTCATCATGATATCATCATCATGATATCATCATCATCATCATCTCATCATGATATCATCATCATCATCTCATCATGATATCATCATCATTATATCATAATCATGACAACATCATCATCATTATCATCATCATCATCATCATCATCATCATCATCATCTCATCATGATATCATCATCATCTCATCATGATATCATCATCATCTCATCACGATATCATCATCATCAGCTCATCATGATATCATCATCATCTCATCATATCATCAACATCATCTCATCATGATATCATCATCATCTCATCACGATATCATCATCATCATCTCATCATGATATCATCAAGATATCATCATTATCATCTCATCATGATATCATCATCATCATCATCTCATCATGATATCATCATCATCATCATCATCATCTCATCATGATATCATCATCATCATCATCATCTCATCATGATATCATCATCATCATCATCTCATCATGATATCATCATCATTATCATCATCATCACATCGTTATATCATCATCATCATCATCATCATCTCATCATGATATCATCATCATCTCATCATGATATCATCATCATCTCATCACGATATCATCATCATCAGCTCATCATGGTATCATCATCATCTCATCATGATATCATCATCATCATCTCATCATTATATCATCATCATCATCATCATCTCATCATGATATCATCATCATCATCCTCATCATCATCTCATCATGATATCATCATCATCATCATCATCATCATCATCTCATCATGATATCATCATCATCATCATCTCATCATGTTATCATCATCATCATCTCACCATGATATCATCATCATCATCTCATCATGATATCATCATCATGATATCATCATCATCATCTCATCATAATATCATCATCATCTCATCATGATATCATCATCATCATCTCATCATGTTATCATCATCATCATCATCATCATCTCATCATGATATCATCATCATCATCTCATCATAATATCATCATCATCATCTCATCATGATATCATCATCATCATCTCATCATGATATCATCATCATCATCTCATCATAATATCATCATCATCTCTTCATGATATCATCATCATCTCATCATGATATCATCATCATCATCTCATCATGATATCATCATCATCATCATCTCATCATGATATCATCATCATCATCTCATCATGATATCATCATCATCATCTCATCATAATATCATCATCATCATCATCTCATCATGATATCATCATCATCATCATCTCATCATGATATCATCATCATCATCTCATCATAATATCATCATCATCTCATCATGATATCATCATCATCTCATCATGATATCATCATCATCATCTCATCATAATATCATCATCATCATCTCATCATCATATCATCATCATCATCTCATCATAATATCATCATCATCATCTCATCATCATATCATCATCATCATCTCATCATGATATCATCATCATCATCTCATCATAATATCATCATCATCTCTTCATGATATCATCATCATCTCATCATGATATCATCATCATCATCTCATCATGATATCATCATCATCATCATCTCATCATGATATCATCATCATCATCTCATCATGATATCATCATCATCATCTCATCATGATATCATCATCATCATCTCATCATAATATCATCATCATCTCATCATGATATCATCATCATCATCTCATCATGATATCATCATCATCATCATCTCATCATGTTATCATCATCATCATCATCATCATCTCATCATGATATCATCATCATCATCTCATCATAATATCATCATCATTTCATCATGATATCATCATCATCATCTCATCATGATATCATCATCATCATCATCTCATCATGTTATCATCATCATCATCATCATCTCATCATGATATCATCATCATAATCATCATCATCATCTCATCATGATATTATCATCATGATATCATCATCATCATCATCATCTCATCATGATATCATCATAATCATCATCATCATCTCATCATGATATTATCATCATGATATCATCATCATCATCATCATCATCATAATCATCATCATCATCATCATCATCATCATCATCATCATCATCATCTCATCATGATATCATCATCATCTCATCATGATATCATCATCATCATCTCATCATGATATCATCATCATGATATCATCATCATCTCATCACGATATCATCATCATCAGCTCATCATGATATCATCATCATCTCATCATATCATCAACATCATCTCATCGTGATATCATCATCATGATATCATCATCATCATCATCATCATCATGATATCATCATCATCATCTCATCATGATATCATCATCATCGCATCATTATATCATCATCATCATCATCATCATCTCATCATGATATCATCATCATCTCATCATGATATCATCAGCATCATCATCATCTCATCATGATATCATCATCATCTCATCATGATATCATCAGCATCATCAGCATCTCATCATGATATCATCATCATCTCATCATGATATCATCAGCATCATCATCATCTCATCATTATATCATCATCATCATCTCATCATGTTATCATCATCATCATCATCTCACCATGATATCATCATCATCATCATCATCTCATCATCATCATCATCATCATCATCATCATCATCTCATCATGATATCATCATCATCTCATCATGATATCATCATCATCATCATCTCATCATGATATTATCATCATCATCTCATCATGATATCATCATCATGATATCATCATCATTATCATCATCATCTCATCATGATATCATTATCATGATATCATCATCATCATCATCATCATCATCATCATCATCATCATCATCATCATCATCATGATATCATCATGATATTATCATCATCATCTCATCATGATATTATCATCATCATCTCATCATGATATCATCATCATGATATCATCATCATTATCATCATCATCTCATCATGATATCATTATCATGATATCATCATCATCATCATAATTATCTCATCATGATATCATCATCATCTCATCATGATATCATCATCATCTCATCATGATATCATCATCATCATCATCTCATCATGATATCATCATCATCATCTCATCATGATATCATCATCATCATTATCATCATCATCTCATCATGATATCATCATCATGATATCATCATCATCATCATCTCATCATGATATCATCATCATCTCATCATGATATCATCAGCATTGTCATCATCATCATAATCATCTTATCATGATATCATCATCATCTCATCATGATATCATCAGCATCATCATCATCATCATCTCATCATGATATCATCATCATCATCATCTCATCATAATATCATCATCATCATATCATCATCATCTCATCATGATATCATCATCATCATCATCTCATCATGATATCATCATCATCATCTCATCATGTTATCATCATCATCATCTCACCATGATATCATCATCATCATCATCATCTCATCATCATCATCATCATCATCATCATCATCATCTCATCATGATATCATCATCATCTCATCATGATATCATCATCATCATCATCTCATCATGATATTATCATCATGATATCATCATCATCATCATCATCATCTCATCACGATATCATCATCATCATCATCATCTCATCATGATATCATCATCATCTCATCATGATATCATCATCATCATCATCATCTCATCTTGATATTATCATCATGATATCATCATCATCATCATCATCATCTCATCATGATATCATCATCATCTCATCATGATATCATCATCATCTCATCAGTATATCATCATCATCATCTCATCATGATATCATCATCATCTCATCATGATATCATCATCATGATATCATCATTATCATCATCTCATCATGATATCATCAGCATCATCATCATCATCATCTCATCATGATATCATCATCATCATCATGATATCATCATCATCATCATCATCATCATCTCATCATTATATCATCATCATCTCATCATGATATCATCATCATGATATCATCATCATCATCATCATCATCATCATCTCATCACGATATCATCATCATCATCATCATCTCATCATGATATCATCATCATCTCATCATGATATCATCATCATCATCATCTCATCACGATATCATCATCATCATCATCATCATCTCATCATGATATCATCATCATCTCATCATGATATCATCATCATCATCATCATCATCTCATCATGATATTATCATCATGATATCTTCATCATCATCATCATCATCTCATCATGATATCATCATCATCTCATCATGATATCATCATCATCTCATCATTATATCATCATCATCTCATCATGATATCATCATCATCTCATCATCATATCATCATCATGATATCATCATTATCATCCTTTCATCATGATATCATCAGCATCATCATCATCATCATCATCTCATCATGATATCATCATCATCTCATCATCATATCATCATCATCATCATCATCATCATCATCATCATCATCATCATCATCATATCTTCATCATCTCATCATGATATCATCATCATCATCATCATGATATCATCATCATCATCATCATCATCATCATCATCATCATCATCATCATCATCTCATCATTATATCATCATCATCTCATCATGATATCATCATCATGATATCATCATCATCATCTCATCATGATATCATCATCATCATCATCATCATCATCATCTCATCATGATATCCTCATCATCATCATCTCATCATAATATCATCATCATCTCATCATGATATCATCATCATCATCTCATCACGATATCATCATCATCATCATCTCATCATGATATCATCATCATCATGTTATCATCATCATCATCATCTCATCATGATATCATCATCATCATCATCATCATCTCATCATGATATCATCATCATTATATCATCATCTTCATCTCATCATATCAACATCATGATATCATCATCATCATCTCATCATGATATCATCATCATGATATCATCATCATCATCTCATCATGATATCATCATCATGATATCATCTACATGATATCATCATCATCATCATCTCATCACGATATCATCATCATCAGCTCATCATGGTATCATCATCATCTCATCATATCACCAACATCATCTCATCATGATATCATCATCATGATATCATCATCATAATCATCTCATCATGATATCATCATCATCTCATCATTATATCATCATCATCATCTCATCATATCACCAACATCATCTCATCATGATATCATCATCATGATATCATCATCATAATCATCTCATCATGATATCATCATCATCTCATCATGATATTATCATCTCATCATGATATCATCATCATCATCATCATCATCTCATCATGATATCATCATCATCATCATCTCATCATGATATCATCATCATCATCTCATCATGATATCATCATCATCTCACCATGATATCATCATCATCATCATCATCGCATCATGATATCATCATCATCTCATCATGATATCATCATCATCAGCTCATCATGATATCATCATCATCTCATCATGATAGCATCATCATGATATCATAATCATGACATCATCATCATCATCATCATCATCTCATCATGATATCATCATCATCATCTCATCATGTTATCATCATCATCATCTCACCATGATATCATCATCATCATCATCATCTCATCATCATCATCATCATCATCATCATCATCTCATCATGATATCATCATCATCTCATCATGATATCATCATCATCATCATCTCATCATGATATTATCATCATGATATCATCATCATCATCATCATCTCATCACGATATCATCATCATCATCATCATCATCATCTCATCATGATATCATCATCATCTCATCATGATATCATCATCATCATCATCATCTCATCTTGATATTATCATCATGATATCATCATCATCATCATCATCATCTCATCATGATATCATCATCATCTCATCATGATATCATCATCATCTCATCATTATATCATCATCATCATCTCATCATGATATCATCATCATCTCATCATGATATCATCATCATGATATCATCATTATCATCATCTCATCATGATATCATCAGCATCATCATCATCATCATCTCATCATGATATCATCATCATCTCATCATGATATCATCATCATCATCATCATCATCATCATCATCATCATCATCATCATCATCATCATCATATCTTCATCATCTCATCATGATATCATCATCATCATCATGATATCATCATCATCATCATCATCATCATCTCATCATTATATCATCATCATCTCATCATGATATCATCATCATGATATCATCATCATCATCATCTCATCACGATATCATCATCATCATCATCATCATCATCTCATCATGATATCATCATCATCTCATCATGATATCATCATCATCATCATCATCATCATCTCATCATTATATCATCATCATCTCATCATGATATCATCATCATGATATCATCATCATCATCATCATCATCTCATCACGATATCATCATCATCATCATCATCATCATC
>JAYKOZ010000093.1:1455000-1470000 GCA_036172795.1 Pelodytes ibericus
TCAACATCATCTCATCGTGATATCATCATCATGATATCATCATCATCATCATCATCTCATCATGATATCATCATCATCTCATCATGATATCATCATCATCATCATCTCATCATGATATCATCATCATGATTTCATCATCTCATCATGATATCATCATCATGATATCATCATCATGCTATCATCATCATGATATCATCAACATGATATCATCATCTCATCATCATGATATCATCATCATCATCATCATCATCTCATCATGATATCATCATCATCTCATCATGATATCATCATCATCTCATCATGATATCATCATCATCTCATCATGATATCATCATCATGATATCATCATCATGATATCATCATCATCATCTCATCTTATCATCATCATGATATCATCATCATCATCATCATCATCATGATATCATCATCATCATCATCTCATAATGATATCATCATCATTATCATCATCATCTCATCATGATATCATCATCATGATATCATCATCATCATCATTATCTCATCATGATATCATCATCATCTCATCATGATATCATCATCATCTCATCATGATATCATCATCATCATCTCATCATGATATCATCATCATGATATCATCATCATCATCATTATCTCATCATGATATCATCATCATCATCTCATCATGATATCATCATCATCTCATCATGATATCATCATCATCTCATCATGATATCATCATCATCTCATCATGATATCATCATCATCATCATCTCATCATGACATCATCATCATCTCATCATGATATCAGCATCATAATATCATCATCATTATCATCATCATCATCATCTCATCATGATATCATCATCATGATTTCATCATCATCATCATCATCATCATCATCATCATCATCATCATCATCATCATCTCATCATGATATCATCATCATCTCATCATGATATCATCATCATCATCATCATCATCATCATCTCATCATGATATCATCATCATGATATCATCATCATCATCATCATCATCATCTCATCATCATGATATCATCATCTCATCATGATATCATCATCATCATCTCATCATGATATCATCATCATCATCATCATCATCATCAGCATCATCATCTCATCATGATATCATCATCATGATATCATCATCATCTCATCATGATATCATCATCATGATATCATCATCATCATCTCATCATGATATCATCATCATGATATCATCATCATCATCATCTCATCATGATATCATCATCATCATCTCATCATGATATCATCATCATCATCTCATCATAATATCATCATCATCTCATCATGATATCATCATCATCATCTCATCATGTTATCATCATCATCATCATCATCTCATCATGATATCATCATCATCATCTCATCATAATATCATCATCATCATCTCATCATGATATCATCATCATCATCTCATCATGATATCATCATCATCATCTCATCATAATATCATCATCATCTCTTCATGATATCATCATCATCTCATCATGATATCATCATCATCATCTCATCATGATATCATCATCATCATCATCTCATCATGATATCATCATCATCATCTCATCATGATATCATCATCATCATCTCATCATAATATCATCATCATCATCATCTCATCATGATATCATCATCATCATCATCTCATCATGATATCATCATCATCATCTCATCATAATATCATCATCATCTCATCATGATATCATCATCATCATCTCATCATGATATCATCATCATCATCTCATCATAATATCATCATCATCATCTCATCATGATATCATCATCATCATCTCATCATGATATCATCATCATCATCTCATCATAATATCATCATCATCTCTTCATGATATCATCATCATCTCATCATGATATCATCATCATCATCTCATCATGATATCATCATCATCATCATCTCATCATGATATCATCATCATCATCTCATCATGATATCATCATCATCATCTCATCATGATATCATCATCATCATCTCATCATGATATCATCATCATCATCATCTCATCATGATATCATCATCATCATCTCATCATGATATCATCATCATCATCTCATCATAATATCATCATCATCTCATCATGATATCATCATCATCATCTCATCATGATATCATCATCATCATCATCTCATCATGTTATCAACATCATCATCATCATCATCTCATCATAATATCATCATCATTTCATCATAATATCATCATCATTTCATCATGATATCATCATCATCATCTCATCATGATATCATCATCATCATCATCATCTCATCATGTTATCATCATCATCATCATCATCTCATCATGATATCATCATCATAATCATCATCATCATCTCATCATGATATTATCATCATGATATCATCATCATCATCATCATCTCATCATGATATCATCATAATCATCATCATCATCTCATCATGATATTATCATCATGATATCATCATCATCATCATCATCATCATAATCATCATCATCATCATCATCATCTCATCATGATATCATCATCATCTCATCATGATATCATCATCATCATCTCATCATGATATCATCGTCATGATATCATCATCATCTCATCACGATATCATCATCATCAGCTCATCATGATATCATCATCATCTCATCATATCATCAACATCATCTCATCGTGATATCATCATCATGATATCATCATCATCATCATCTCATCATGATATCATCATCATCATCATCATCATTTCATCATGATATCATCATCATCATCATCATCATCTCATCATGATATCATCAGCATCATCATCATCATCTCATCATGATATCATCATCATCTCATCATGATATCATCAGCATCATCAGCATCTCATCATGATATCATCATCATCATCTCATCATGATATCATCAGCATCATCATCATCATCATCATCATCTCATCATGATATCATCAGCATCATCATCATCATCATCATCTCATCATGATATCATCATCATCATCATCATTTCATCATGATATCATCATCATCATCATCATCATCTCATCATGATATCATCAGCATCATCATCATCATCATCTCATCATGATATCATCATCATCTCATCATGATATCATCAGCATCATCATCATCATCATCATCATCTCATCATGATATCATCATCATCATCATCATATCATCATGATATCATCATCATCATCATCATCATCATCTCATCATAATATCATCATCATCTCATCATGATATCATCATCATCATCATCATCATCATCTCATCATGATATCATCATCATCATCATCTCATCATGATATCATCATCATGATATCATCATCATCATCTCATCATATCATCATCATGATATCATCATCATCATCATCATCATATCATCATCATGATATCATCATCATCATCATCATCAACATCATCTCGTCATGATATCATCATCATGATATCATCATCATCATCATCATCATCTCATCATGATATCATCATCATGATATCATCATCATCATCATCATCATCAACATCATCTTGTCATGATATCATCATCATGATATCATCATCATCATCATCATCATCTCATCATGATATCATCATCATGATATCATCATCATCATCATCATCTCATCACGATATCATCATCATCAGCTCATCATGGTATCATCATCATATCATCATATCATCAACATCATCTCATCATGATATCATCATCATGATATCATCATCATCATCATCTCATCATGATATCATCATCATCTCATCATTATATCATCATCATCTCATCATGATATCATCATCATCTCATCATGATATCATCATGATATCATCATTATCATCTCATTATGATATCATCATCATCATCATCATCTCATCATGATATCATCATCATCTCATCACGATATCATCATCATCATCATCTCATCATGATATCATCATCATCTAATTATGATATCATCATCATCAGCTCATCATGATATCATCATCATCTCATCATGATATCATCATCATGATATCATCATCATCATATCATCATATCATCATCATGATATCATCATCATCTCATCATGATATCATCATCATGATATCATCATCATCATGATATCATCATCATCATCATCATCTCATCACGATATCATCATCATCATCATCATCATCATCTCATCATGATATCATCATCATCTCATCATGATATCATCATCATCATCATCTCATCACGATATCATCATCATCATCATCATCATCATCTCATCATGATATCATCATCATCTCATCATGATATCATCATCATCATCATCATCATCTCATCATGATATTATCATCATGATATCTTCATCATCATCATCATCATCTCATCATGATATCATCATCATCTCATCATGATATCATCATCATCTCATCATTATATCATCATAATCATCTCATCATGATATCATCATCATCTCATCATGATATCATCATCATCTCATCATTATATCATCATCATCATCTCATCATGATATCATCATCATCTCATCATGATATCATCATCATGATATCATCATTATCATCCTTTCATCATGATATCATCAGCATCATCATCATCATCATCATCATCTCATCATGATATCATCATCATCTCATCATGATATCATCATCATCTCATCATTATATCATCATCATCATCTCATCATGATATCATCATCATCTCATCATGATATCATCATCATGATATCATCATTATCATCCTTTCATCATGATATCATCAGCATCATCATCATCATCATCATCATCTCATCATGATATCATCATCATCTCATCATGATATCATCAGCATCATCATCATCTCATCATGATATCATCATCATCTCATCATGATATCATCAGCATCATCATCATCTCATCATGATATCATCATCATCTCATCATGATATCATCAGCATCATCATCATCTCATCATGATATCATCATCATCTAATCATGATATCATCAGCATCATCATCATCTCATCATGATATCATCATCATCTCATCATGATATCATCAGCATCATCATCATCATCATCATCATCATCTCATCATGATATCATCAGCATCATCATCATCATCATCTCATCATGATATCATCATCATCATCATCATTTCATCATGATATCATCATCATCATCATCATCATCTCATCATGATATCATCAGCATCATCATCATCATCATCATCATCTCATCATGATATCATCATCATCTCATCATGATATCATCAGCATCATCATCATCATCATCATCATCTCATCATGATATCATCATCATCATCATCATCATCATCTCATCATGATATCATCATCATCATCATCATCATCATCATCTCATCATAATATCATCATCATCTCATCATGATATCATCATCATCATCATCATCATCATCTCATCATGATATCATCATCATCATCTCATCATGTTATCATCATCATCATCATCATCATCATCATCATCATCATCATCTCATCATGATATCATCATCATCATCATGATATCATCATCATCATCATCATCATCATCATGATATCACCATCATCATCATCATCATCATCATCATCATCATCTCATCATGATATCATCATCATGATATCATCATCATCATCTCATCATGATATCATCATCATCATCTCATCATCATCTCATCATGATATCATCATCATCATCATCTCATCATCATCTCATCATCATCTCATCATGATATCATCATCATGATATCATCATCATCATCTTCATCATGATATCATCATCATCATCATCATCATGAGATCATCATCATCATCATCATCTCATCATGATATCATCATCATCATCATCATCATCATCATCATCATCATCATCTCATCATGATATCATCATCATGATATCATCATCATGATATCATCATCATCATCTCATCATCATCTCATCATGATATCATCATCATCATCATCATCATCATCATCATCATCTCATCATGATATCATCATCATCATCATCTCATCATGATATCATCATCATGATATCATCATCTTTATCATCATCATCTCATCATGATATCATTATCATGATATCATCATCATCATCATAATTATCTCATCATGATATCATCATCATCTCATCATGATATCATCATCATCTCATCATGATATCATCATCATCATCATCATCATCATCATATCATCATGATATCATCATCATCATCTCATCATGATATCATCATCATGATATCATCATCATCATCATCATCTCATCATGATATCATCATCATCATCTCATCATGATATCATCATCATCTCATCATGATATCATCATCATGATATCATCATCATGATATCATCATCATCTCATCATGATATCATCATCATCTCATCATGATATCATCAACATCGTCATCATCATCACCATCTTATCATGATATCATCATCATCTCATCATCATCATCATCATCATCATCATCATCATCTCATCATGATATTATCATCATCATCTCATCATGATATCATCATCATGATATCATCATCATCATCATCTCATCATGATATCATCATCTCATCATGATATCATCATCATCTCATCATGATATCATCATCATCATCATCATCATCATCATCATCATCATCATCTCATCATGATATCATCATCATCATCATCATCATCTCATCATGATATCATCATCATCATCTCATCATGTTATCATCATCATCATCTCACCATGATATCATCATCATCATCATCATCTCATCATGATATCATCATCATCATCATCTCATCATAATATCATCATGATATCATAATCATGACATCATCATCATCATCATCATCATCATCATCATCATCATCATCTCATCATGATATCATCATCATCTCATCATGATATCATCATCATCATCATCATCTCATCATGATATTATCATCATGATATCATCATCATCATCATCATCATCATCATCATCTCATCACGATATCATCATCATCATCATCATCATCATCTCATCATGATATCATCATCATCTCATCATGATATCATCATCATCATCATCATCATCTCATCATGATATTATCATCATGATATCATCATCATCATCATCATCATCTCATCATGATATCATCATCATCTCATCATGATATCATCATCATCTCATCATTATATCATCATCATCATCTCATCATGATATCATCATCATCTCATCATGATATCATCATCATGATATCATCATTATCATCATCTCATCATGATATCATCAGCATCATCATCATCATCATCTCATCATGATATCATCATCATCTCATCATGATATCATCATCATCATCATCATCATCATCATCATCATCATCATCATCATATCTTCATCATCTCATCATGATATCATCATCATCATCATCATGATATCATCATCATCATCATCATCATCTCATCATGATATCCTCATCATCATCATCTCATCATAATATCATCATCATCTCATCATGATATCATCATCATCATCTCATCACGATATCATCATCATCATCTCATCATGATATCATCATCATCTCATCATGATATCATCATCATCATCATCTCATCATGATATTATCATCATGATATCATCATCATCATCATCATCATCATCATCTCATCATGATATCATCATCATCTCATCATGATATCATCATCATCTCATCATTATATCATCATCATCATCTCATCATGATATCATCATCATCTCATCATGATATCATCATCATGATATCATCATTATCATCCTTTCATCACGATATCATCAGCATCATCATCATCGTCATCATCATCTCATCATGATATCATCATCATCTCATCATGATATCATCATCATCATCATCATCATCATCATCATCATATCTTCATCATCTCATCACGATATCATCATCATCATCATCATGATATCATCATCATCATCATCATCATCATCATCATCATCATCATCATCATCATCATCATCATCTCATCATTATATCATCATCATCTCATCATGATATCATCATCATGATATCATCATCATCATCTCATCATGATATCATCATCATCATCATCATCTCATCATGATATCCTCATCATCATCATCTCATCATAATATCATCATCATCTCATCATGATATCATCATCATCATCTCATCACGATATCATCATCATCATCATCTCATCATGATATCATCATCATCATCTCATCATGTTATCATCATCATCATCATCTCATCATGATATCATCATCATCATCATCATCATCATCTCCTCATGATATCATCATCATTATATCATCATCTTCATCTCATCATATCAACATCATGATATCATCATCATCATCATCATCTCATCATGATATCATCATCATGATATCATCATCATCATCTCATCATGATATCATCATCATGATATCATCTACATGATATCATCATCATCATCATCTCATCATGATATCATCATCATGATATCATCATTATCATCATCTCATCATGATATCATCAGCATCATCATCATCATCATCTCATCATGATATCATCATCATCTCATCATGATATCATCATCATCATCATCATCATCATCATCATCATCATCATATCTTCATCATCTCATCATGATATCATCATCATCATCATCATGATATCATCATCATCATCATCATCATCATCTCATCATGATATCCTCATCATCATCATCTCATCATAATATCATCATCATCTCATCATGATATCATCATCATCATCTCATCACGATATCATCATCATCATCTCATCATGATATCATCATCATCTCATCATGATATCATCATCATCATCATCTCATCATGATATTATCATCATGATATCATCATCATCATCATCATCATCATCTCATCATGATATCATCATCATCTCATCATGATATCATCATCATCTCATCATTATATCATCATCATCATCTCATCATGATATCATCATCATCTCATCATGATATCATCATCATGATATCATCATTATCATCCTTTCATCACGATATCATCAGCATCATCATCATCGTCATCATCATCTCATCATGATATCATCATCATCTCATCATGATATCATCATCATCATCATCATCATCATCATCATCATATCTTCATCATCTCATCACGATATCATCATCATCATCATCATGATATCATCATCATCATCATCATCATCATCATCATCATCATCATCATCATCATCATCATCTCATCATTATATCATCATCATCTCATCATGATATCATCATCATGATATCATCATCATCATCTCATCATGATATCATCATCATCATCATCATCATCATCTCATCATGATATCCTCATCATCATCATCTCATCATAATATCATCATCATCTCATCATGATATCATCATCATCATCTCATCACGATATCATCATCATCATCATCTCATCATGATATCATCATCATCATCTCATCATGTTATCATCATCATCATCATCTCATCATGATATCATCATCATCATCATCATCATCATCTCCTCATGATATCATCATCATTATATCATCATCTTCATCTCATCATATCAACATCATGATATCATCATCATCATCATCATCTCATCATGATATCATCATCATGATATCATCATCATCATCTCATCATGATATCATCATCATGATATCATCTACATGATATCATCATCATCATCATCTCATCACGATATCATCATCATCAGCTCATCATGGTATCATCATCATCTCATCATATCACCAACATCATCTCATCATGATATCATCATCATGATATCATCATCATCATCATCATCTCATCATGATATCATCATCATCTCATCATGATATTATCATCTCATCATGATATCATCATCATCATCATCATCATCTCATCATGATATCATCATCATCATCATCTCATCATGATATCATCATCATCATCATCATCTCATCATGATATCATCATCATCTCACCATGATATCATCATCATCATCATCGCATCATGATATCATCATCATCTCATCATGATATCATCATCATCAGCTCATCATGATATCATCATCATCTCATCATGATATCATCATCATCATCTCATCATAATATTATCATCATGATATCATCATCATCTCATCACGATATCATCATCATCAGCTCATCATGATATCATCATCATCTCATCATATCATCAACATCATCTCATCGTGATATCATCATCATGATATCATCATCATCATCATCATCTCATCATGATATCATCATCATCTCATCATGATATCATCATCATCATCATCTCATCATGATATCATCATCATGATTTCATCATCTCATCATGATATCATCATCATGATATCATCATCATGCTATCATCATCATGATATCATCAACATGATATCATCATCTCATCATCATGATATCATCATCATCATCATCATCATCTCATCATGATATCATCATCATCTCATCATGATATCATCATCATCTCATCATGATATCATCATCATCTCATCATGATATCATCATCATGATATCATCATCATGATATCATCATCATCATCTCATCTTATCATCATCATGATATCATCATCATCATCATCATCATCATGATATCATCATCATCATCATCATCTCATAATGATATCATCATCATTATCATCATCATCTCATCATGATATCATCATCATGATATCATCATCATCATCATTATCTCATCATGATATCATCATCATCTCATCATGATATCATCATCATCTCATCATGATATCATCATCATCATCTCATCATGATATCATCATCATGATATCATCATCATCATCATTATCTCATCATGATATCATCATCATCTCATCATGATATCATCATCATCTCATCATGATATCATCATCATCTCATCATGATATCATCATCATCATCATCTCATCATGACATCATCATCATCTCATCATGATATCAGCATCATAATATCATCATCATTATCATCATCATCATCATCTCATCATGATATCATCATCATGATTTCATCATCATCATCATCATCATCATCATCATCATCATCATCATCATCTCATCATGATATCATCATCATCTCATCATGATATCATCATCATCATCATCATCATCATCATCTCATCATGATATCATCATCATGATATCATCATCATCATCATCATCATCATCTCATCATCATGATATCATCATCTCATCATGATATCATCATCATCATCTCATCATGATATCATCATCATCATCATCATCATCATCAGCATCATCATCTCATCATGATATCATCATCATGATATCATCATCATCTCATCATGATATCATCATCATGATATCATCATCATGATATCATCATCATCATCTCATCATGATATCATCATCATGATATCATCATCATCATCATCTCATCATGATATCATCATCATCATCTCATCATGATATCATCATCATCATCTCATCATAATATCATCATCATCTCATCATGATATCATCATCATCATCTCATCATGTTATCATCATCATCATCATCATCTCATCATGATATCATCATCATCATCTCATCATAATATCATCATCATCATCTCATCATGATATCATCATCATCATCTCATCATGATATCATCATCATCATCTCATCATAATATCATCATCATCTCTTCATGATATCATCATCATCTCATCATGATATCATCATCATCATCTCATCATGATATCATCATCATCATCATCTCATCATGATATCATCATCATCATCTCATCATGATATCATCATCATCATCTCATCATAATATCATCATCATCATCATCTCATCATGATATCATCATCATCATCATCTCATCATGATATGATCATCATCATCTCATCATAATATCATCATCATCTCATCATGATATCATCATCATCATCTCATCATGATATCATCATCATCATCTCATCATAATATCATCATCATCATCTCATCATGATATCATCATCATCATCTCATCATGATATCATCATCATCATCTCATCATAATATCATCATCATCTCTTCATGATATCATCATCATCTCATCATGATATCATCATCATCATCTCATCATGATATCATCATCATCATCATCTCATCATGATATCATCATCATCATCTCATCATGATATCATCATCATCATCTCATCATGATATCATCATCATCATCTCATCATGATATCATCATCATCATCATCTCATCATGATATCATCATCATCATCTCATCATGATATCATCATCATCATCTCATCATAATATCATCATCATCTCATCATGATATCATCATCATCATCTCATCATGATATCATCATCATCATCATCATCTCATCATGTTATCAACATCATCATCATCATCATCTCATCATGATATCATCATCATCATCTCATCATAATATCATCATCATTTCATCATAATATCATCATCATTTCATCATGATATCATCATCATCATCTCATCATGATATCATCATCATCATCATCATCTCATCATGTTATCATCATCATCATCATCATCTCATCATGATATCATCATCATAATCATCATCATCATCTCATCATGATATTATCATCATGATATCATCATCATCATCATCATCTCATCATGATATCATCATAATCATCATCATCATCTCATCATGATATTATCATCATGATATCATCATCATCATCATCATCATAATCATCATCATCATCATCATCATCATCTCATCATGATATCATCATCATCTCATCATGATATCATCATCATCATCTCATCATGATATCATCGTCATGATATCATCATCATCTCATCACGATATCATCATCATCAGCTCATCATGATATCATCATCATCTCATCATATCATCAACATCATCTCATTGTGATATCATCATCATGATATCATCATCATCATCATCTCATCATGATATCATCATCATCATCATCATTTCATCATGATATCATCATCATCATCTTCATCATCTCATCATGATATCATCAGCATCATCATCATCATCTCATCATGATATCATCATCATCTCATCATGATATCATCAGCATCATCAGCATCTCATCATGATATCATCATCATCTCATCATGATATCATCAGCATCATCATCATCATCATCATCATCATCTCATCATGATATCATCAGCATCATCATCATCATCATCATCTCATCATGATATCATCATCATCATCATCATTTCATCATGATATCATCATCATCATCATCATCATCTCATCATGATATCATCAGCATCATCATCATCATCATCATCATCTCATCATGATATCATCATCATCTCATCATGATATCATCAGCATCATCATCATCATCATCATCTCATCATGATATCATCATCATCATCATCATATCATCATGATATCATCATCATCATCATCATCTCATCATAATATCATCATCATCTCATCATGATATCATCATCATCATCATCATCATCATCTCATCATGATATCATCATCATCATCATCTCATCATGATATCATCATCATGATATCATTATCATCATCTCATCATATCATCATCATGATATCATCATCATCATCATCATCATCATATCATCATCATGATATCATCATCATCATCATCATCAACATCATCTCGTCATGATATCATCATCATGATATCATCATCATCATCATCATCATCTCATCATGATATCATCATCATGATATCATCATCATCATCATCATCTCATCACGATATCATCATCATCATCATCATCAACATCATCTCGTCATGATATCATCATCATGATATCATCATCATCATCATCATCATCATCTCATCATGATATCATCATCATGATATCATCATCATCATCATCATCTCATCACGATATCATCATCATCAGCTCATCATGGTATCATCATCATATCATCATATCATCAACATCATCTCATCATGATATCATCATCATGATATCATCATCATCATCATCTCATCATGATATCATCATCATCTCATCATTATATCATCATCATCTCATCATGATATCATCATCATCTCATCATGATATCATCATGATATCATCATTATCATCTCATCATGATATCATCATCATCATCATCATCATCATCTCATCATGATATCATCATCATCTCATCATGATATCATCATCATCTCATCACGATATCATCATCATCATCATCTCATCATGATATCATCATCATCTAATTATGATATCATCATCATCAGCTCATCATGATATCATCATCATCTCATCATGATATCATCATCATGATATCATCATCATCATATCATCATATCATCATCATGATATCATCATCATCTCATCATGATATCATCATCATGATATCATCATCATCATGATATCATCATCATCATCATCATCTCATCACGATATCATCATCATCATCATCATCATCATCTCATCATGATATCATCATCATCTCATCATGATATCATCATCATCATCATCTCATCACGATATCATCATCATCATCATCATCATCTCATCATGATATCATCATCATCTCATCATGATATCATCATCATCATCATCATCATCATCATCTCATCATGATATTATCATCATGATATCTTCATCATCATCATCATCATCTCATCATGATATCATCATCATCTCATCATGATATCATCATCATCTCATCATTATATCATCATCATCATCTCATCATGATATCATCATCATCTCATCATGATATCATCATCATCTCATCATTATATCATCATCATCATCTCATCATGATATCATCATCATCTCATCATGATATCATCATCATGATATCATCATTATCATCCTTTCATCATGATATCATCAGCATCATCATCATCATCATCATCATCTCATCATGATATCATCATCATCTCATCATGATATCATCATCATCTCATCATTATATCATCATCATCATCTCATCATTATATCATCATCATCTCATCATGATATCATCATCATGATATCATCATTATCATCCTTTCATCATGATATCATCAGCATCATCATCATCATCATCATCTCATCATGATATCATCATCATCTCATCATGATATC
>JAYKOZ010000093.1:1475000-1480000 GCA_036172795.1 Pelodytes ibericus
CACGATATCATCATCATCATCATCTCATCATGATATCATCATCATCATCTCATCATGTTATCATCATCATCATCATCTCATCATGATATCATCATCATCATCATCATCATCATCTCCTCATGATATCATCATCATTATATCATCATCTTCATCTCATCATATCAACATCATGATATCATCATCATCATCATCATCTCATCATGATATCATCATCATGATATCATCATCATCATCTCATCATGATATCATCATCATGATATCATCTACATGATATCATCATCATCATCATCTCATCACGATATCATCATCATCAGCTCATCATGGTATCATCATCATCTCATCATATCACCAACATCATCTCATCATGATATCATCATCATGATATCATCATCATCATCATCATCTCATCATGATATCATCATCATCTCATCATGATATTATCATCTCATCATGATATCATCATCATCATCATCATCATCTCATCATGATATCATCATCATCATCATCTCATCATGATATCATCATCATCATCATCATCTCATCATGATATCATCATCATCTCACCATGATATCATCATCATCATCATCGCATCATGATATCATCATCATCTCATCATGATATCATCATCATCAGCTCATCATGATATCATCATCATCTCATCATGATATCATCATCATCATCTCATCATAATATTATCATCATGATATCATCATCATCTCATCACGATATCATCATCATCAGCTCATCATGATATCATCATCATCTCATCATATCATCAACATCATCTCATCGTGATATCATCATCATGATATCATCATCATCATCATCATCTCATCATGATATCATCATCATCTCATCATGATATCATCATCATCATCATCTCATCATGATATCATCATCATGATTTCATCATCTCATCATGATATCATCATCATGATATCATCATCATGCTATCATCATCATGATATCATCAACATGATATCATCATCTCATCATCATGATATCATCATCATCATCATCATCATCTCATCATGATATCATCATCATCTCATCATGATATCATCATCATCTCATCATGATATCATCATCATCTCATCATGATATCATCATCATGATATCATCATCATGATATCATCATCATCATCTCATCTTATCATCATCATGATATCATCATCATCATCATCATCATCATGATATCATCATCATCATCATCATCTCATAATGATATCATCATCATTATCATCATCATCTCATCATGATATCATCATCATGATATCATCATCATCATCATTATCTCATCATGATATCATCATCATCTCATCATGATATCATCATCATCTCATCATGATATCATCATCATCATCTCATCATGATATCATCATCATGATATCATCATCATCATCATTATCTCATCATGATATCATCATCATCTCATCATGATATCATCATCATCTCATCATGATATCATCATCATCTCATCATGATATCATCATCATCATCATCTCATCATGACATCATCATCATCTCATCATGATATCAGCATCATAATATCATCATCATTATCATCATCATCATCATCTCATCATGATATCATCATCATGATTTCATCATCATCATCATCATCATCATCATCATCATCATCATCATCTCATCATGATATCATCATCATCTCATCATGATATCATCATCATCATCATCATCATCATCATCTCATCATGATATCATCATCATGATATCATCATCATCATCATCATCATCATCTCATCATCATGATATCATCATCTCATCATGATATCATCATCATCATCTCATCATGATATCATCATCATCATCATCATCATCATCAGCATCATCATCTCATCATGATATCATCATCATGATATCATCATCATCTCATCATGATATCATCATCATGATATCATCATCATCATCTCATCATGATATCATCATCATGATATCATCATCATCATCATCTCATCATGATATCATCATCATCATCTCATCATGATATCATCATCATCATCTCATCATAATATCATCATCATCTCATCATGATATCATCATCATCATCTCATCATGTTATCATCATCATCATCATCATCTCATCATGATATCATCATCATCATCTCATCATAATATCATCATCATCATCTCATCATGATATCATCATCATCATCTCATCATGATATCATCATCATCATCTCATCATAATATCATCATCATCTCTTCATGATATCATCATCATCTCATCATGATATCATCATCATCATCTCATCATGATATCATCATCATCATCATCTCATCATGATATCATCATCATCATCTCATCATGATATCATCATCATCATCTCATCATAATATCATCATCATCATCATCTCATCATGATATCATCATCATCATCATCTCATCATGATATGATCATCATCATCTCATCATAATATCATCATCATCTCATCATGATATCATCATCATCATCTCATCATGATATCATCATCATCATCTCATCATAATATCATCATCATCATCTCATCATGATATCATCATCATCATCTCATCATGATATCATCATCATCATCTCATCATAATATCATCATCATCTCTTCATGATATCATCATCATCTCATCATGATATCATCATCATCATCTCATCATGATATCATCATCATCATCATCTCATCATGATATCATCATCATCATCTCATCATGATATCATCATCATCATCTCATCATGATATCATCATCATCATCTCATCATGATATCATCATCATCATCATCTCATCATGATATCATCATCATCATCTCATCATGATATCATCATCATCATCTCATCATAATATCATCATCATCTCATCATGATATCATCATCATCATCTCATCATGATATCATCATCATCATCATCTCATCATGTTATCAACATCATCATCATCATCATCTCATCATGATATCATCATCATCATCTCATCATAATATCATCATCATTTCATCATAATATCATCATCATTTCATCATGATATCATCATCATCATCTCATCATGATATCATCATCATCATCATCATCTCATCATGTTATCATCATCATCATCATCATCTCATCATGATATCATCATCATAATCATCATCATCATCTCATCATGATATTATCATCATGATATCATCATCATCATCATCATCTCATCATGATATCATCATAATCATCATCATCATCTCATCATGATATTATCATCATGATATCATCATCATCATCATCATCATAATCATCATCATCATCATCATCATCATCTCATCATGATATCATCATCATCTCATCATGATATCATCATCATCATCTCATCATGATATCATCGTCATGATATCATCATCATCTCATCACGATATCATCATCATCAGCTCATCATGATATCATCATCATCTCATCATATCATCAACATCATCTCATTGTGATATCATCATCATGATATCATCATCATCATCATCTCATCATGATATCATCATCATCATCATCATTTCATCATGATATCATCATCATCATCTTCATCATCTCATCATGATATCATCAGCATCATCATCATCATCTCATCATGATATCATCATCATCTCATCATGATATCATCAGCATCATCAGCATCTCATCATGATATCATCATCATCTCATCATGATATCATCAGCATCATCATCATCATCATCATCATCTCATCATGATATCATCAGCATCATCATCATCATCATCATCTCATCATGATATCATCATCATCATCATCATTTCATCATGATATCATCATCATCATCATCATCATCTCATCATGATATCATCAGCATCATCATCATCATCATCATCATCTCATCATGATATCATCATCATCTCATCATGATATCATCAGCATCATCATCATCATCATCATCTCATCATGATATCATCATCATCATCATCATATCATCATGATATCATCATCATCATCATCATCTCATCATAATATCATCATCATCTCATCATGATATCATCATCATCATCATCATCATCATCTCATCATGATATCATCATCATCATCATCTCATCATGATATCATCATCATGATATCATCATCATCATCTCATCATATCATCATCATGATATCATCATCATCATCATCATCATATCATCATCATGATATCATCATCATCATCATCATCAACATCATCTCGTCATGATATCATCATCATGATATCATCATCATCATCATCATCATCTCATCATGATATCATCATCATGATATCATCATCATCATCATCATCTCATCACGATATCATCATCATCATCATCATCAACATCATCTCGTCATGATATCATCATCATGATATCATCATCATCATCATCATCATCATCTCATCATGATATCATCATCATGATATCATCATCATCATCATCATCTCATCACGATATCATCATCATCAGCTCATCATGGTATCATCATCATATCATCATATCATCAACATCATCTCATCATGATATCATCATCATGATATCATCATCATCATCATCTCATCATGATATCATCATCATCTCATCATTATATCATCATCATCTCATCATGATATCATCATCTCATCATGATATCATCATGATATCATCATTATCATCTCATCATGATATCATCATCATCATCATCATCATCATCTCATCATGATATCATCATCATCTCATCATGATATCATCATCATCTCATCACGATATCATCATCATCATCATCTCATCATGATATCATCATCATCTAATTATGATATCATCATCATCAGCTCATCATGATATCATCATCATCTCATCATGATATCATCATCATGATATCATCATCATCATATCATCATATCATCATCATGATATCATCATCATCTCATCATGATATCATCATCATGATATCATCATCATCATGATATCATCATCATCATCATCATCTCATCACGATATCATCATCATCATCATCATCATCATCTCATCATGATATCATCATCATCTCATCATGA
>JAYKOZ010000093.1:1485000-1490000 GCA_036172795.1 Pelodytes ibericus
CATCATCATCTCATCATTATATCATCTCATCATGATATTATCATCATGATATCTTCATCATCATCATCATCATCTCATCATGATATCATCATCATCTCATCATGATATCATCATCATCATCATCATCATCATCTCATCATGATATCATCATCATCTCATCATGATATCATCATCATCATCATCATCATCTCATCATGATATTATCATCATGATATCATCATCATCATCATCATCATCATCATCATCATCTCTTCACGATATCATCATCATCATCATCATCATCTCATCATGATATCATCATCATCTCATCATGATATCATCATCATCATCATCATCTCATCTTGATATTATCATCATGATATCATCATCATCATCATCATCATCTCATCATGATATCATCATCATCTCATCATGATATCATCATCATCTCATCATTATATCATCATCATCATCTCATCATGATATCATCATCATCTCATCATGATATCATCATCATGATATCATCATTATCATCATCTCATCATGATATCATCAGCATCATCATCATCATCATCTCATCATGATATCATCATCATCTCATCATGATATCATCATCATCATCATCATCATCATCATCATATCTTCATCATCTCATCATGATATCATCATCATCATCATGATATCATCATCATCATCATCATCATCATCATCTCATCATTATATCATCATCATCTCATCATGATATCATCATCATGATATCATCATCATGATATCATCATCATCATCATCATCTCATCACGATATCATCATCATCATCATCATCATCATCTCATCATGATATCATCATCATCTCATCATGATATCATCATCATCATCATCTCATCACGATATCATCATCATCATCATCATCATCTCATCATGATATCATCATCATCTCATCATGATATCATCATCATCATCATCATCATCTCATCATGATATTATCATCATGATATCTTCATCATCATCATCATCATCTCATCATGATATCATCATCATCTCATCATGATATCATCATCATCTCATCATTATATCATCTCATCATGATATTATCATCATGATATCTTCATCATCATCATCATCATCTCATCATGATATCATCATCATCTCATCATGATATCATCATCATTTCATCATTATATCATCATCATCATCTCATCATGATATCATCATCATCTCATCATGATATCATCATCATGGTATCATCATTATCATCCTTTCATCATGATATCATCAGCATCATCATCATCATCATCATCTCATCATGATATCATCATCTCATCATCATATCATCATCATCATCATCATCATCATCATCATATCTTCATCATCTCATCATGATATCATCATCATCATCATCATGATATCATCATCATCATCATCATCATCATCATCATCATCTCATCATTATATCATCATCATCTCATCATGATATCATCATCATGATATCATCATCATCATCTCATCATGATATCATCATCATCATCATCATCATCATCATCTCATCATGATATCCTCATCATCATCATCTCATCATAATATCATCATCATCTCATCATGATATCATCATCATCATCTCATCACGATATCATCATCATCATCATCTCATCATGATATCATCATCATCATCTCATCATGTTATCATCATCATCATCTCATCATGATATCATCATCATCATCATCATCATCATCATCATCATCATCATCATCTCATCATGATATCATCATCATTATATCATCATCTTCATCTCATCATATCAACATCATGATATCATCATCATCATCATCATCTCATCATGATATCATCATCATGATATCATCATCATCATCTCATCATGATATCATCATCATGATATCATCTACATGATATCATCATCATCATCATCTCATCACGATATCATCATCATCAGCTCATCATGGTATCATCATCATCTCATCATATCACCAACATCATCTCATCATGATATCATCATCATGATATCATCATCATGATATCATCATCATAATCATCTCATCATGATATCATCATCATCTCATCATTATATCATCATCATCATCTCATCATATCACCAACATCATCTCATCATGATATCATCATCATGATATCATCATCATAATCATCTCATCATGATATCATCATCATCTCATCATGATATTATAATATCATCATGATATCATCATCATCATCATCTCATCATGATATCATCATCATCATCATCTCATCATGATATCATCATCATCATCTCATCATGATATCATCATCATCTCACCATGATATCATCATCATCATCATCGCATCATGATATCATCATCATCTCATCATGATATCATCATCATCAGCTCATCATGATATCATCATCATCTCATCATGATATCATCATCATGATATCATAATCATGACATCATCATCATCATCATCATCATCATCTCATCATGATATCATCATCATCATCTCATCATGATATTATCATCATGATATCATCATCATCTCATCACGATATCATCATCATCAGCTCATCATGATATCATCATCATCTCATCATATCATCAACATCATCTCATCGTGATATCATCATCATGATATCATCATCATCATCATCTCATCATGATATCATCATCATCTCATCATGATATCATCAACATCGTCATCATCATCACCATCTTATCATGATATCATCATCATCTCATCATGATATCATCAGCATCATCATCATCATCATCTCATCATGATATCATCATCATCATCATCATGATATCATCATCATTATCATCATCATCATCATCATCATCATCATCATCATCATCATCATCATCATCTCATCATGATATCATCATCATCTCATCATGATATCATCATCATCATCATCATCATCATCTCATCATGATATCATCATCATCTTATCATGATATCATCATCATCATCATCATCATCATCTCATCATGATATTATCATCATCATCTCATCATGATATCATCATCATGATATCATCATCATTATCATCATCATCTCATCATGATATCATTATCATGATATCATCATCATCATCATCATCATCATCATCATCATCATCGCATCATGATATTATCATCATCATCTCATCATGATATCATCATCATGATATCATCATCATTATCATCATCATCTCATCATGATATCATTATCATGATATCATCATCATCATCATAATTATCTCATCATGATATCATCATCATCTCATCATGATATCATCATCATCTCATCATGATATCATCATCATCATCATCATCTCATCATGATATCATCATCATCATCATCTCATCACGATATCATCATCATCATCATCATCATCTCATCATGATATCATCATCATCTCATCATGATATCATCATCATCATCATCATCATCTCATCATGATATTATCATCATGATATCTTCATCATCATCATCATCATCTCATCATGATATCATCATCATCTCATCATGATATCATCATCATCTCATCATTATATCATCTCATCATGATATTATCATCATGATATCTTCATCATCATCATCATCATCTCATCATGATATCATCATCATCTCATCATGATATCATCATCATTTCATCATTATATCATCATCATCATCTCATCATGATATCATCATCATCTCATCATGATATCATCATCATGGTATCATCATTATCATCCTTTCATCATGATATCATCAGCATCATCATCATCATCATCATCTCATCATGATATCATCATCATCTCATCATCATATCATCATCATCATCATCATCATCATCATCATATCTTCATCATCTCATCATGATATCATCATCATCATCATCATGATATCATCATCATCATCATCATCATCATCATCATCATCTCATCATTATATCATCATCATCTCATCATGATATCATCATCATGATATCATCATCATCATCTCATCATGATATCATCATCATCATCATCATCATCATCATCTCATCATGATATCCTCATCATCATCATCTCATCATAATATCATCATCATCTCATCATGATATCATCATCATCATCTCATCACGATATCATCATCATCATCATCTCATCATGATATCATCATCATCATCTCATCATGTTATCATCATCATCATCTCATCATGATATCATCATCATCATCATCATCATCATCATCATCATCATCATCATCTCATCATGATATCATCATCATTATATCATCATCTTCATCTCATCATATCAACATCATGATATCATCATCATCATCATCATCTCATCATGATATCATCATCATGATATCATCATCATCATCTCATCATGATATCATCATCATGATATCATCTACATGATATCATCATCATCATCATCTCATCACGATATCATCATCATCAGCTCATCATGGTATCATCATCATCTCATCATATCACCAACATCATCTCATCATGATATCATCATCATGATATCATCATCATGATATCATCATCATAATCATCTCATCATGATATCATCATCATCTCATCATTATATCATCATCATCATCTCATCATATCACCAACATCATCTCATCATGATATCATCATCATGATATCATCATCATAATCATCTCATCATGATATCATCATCATCTCATCATGATATTATAATATCATCATGATATCATCATCATCATCATCTCATCATGATATCATCATCATCATCATCTCATCATGATATCATCATCATCATCTCATCATGATATCATCATCATCTCACCATGATATCATCATCATCATCATCGCATCATGATATCATCATCATCTCATCATGATATCATCATCATCAGCTCATCATGATATCATCATCATCTCATCATGATATCATCATCATGATATCATAATCATGACATCATCATCATCATCATCATCATCATCTCATCATGATATCATCATCATCATCTCATCATGATATTATCATCATGATATCATCATCATCTCATCACGATATCATCATCATCAGCTCATCATGAT
>JAYKOZ010000093.1:1502500-1520000 GCA_036172795.1 Pelodytes ibericus
TCATCATCATCATCATCATCATCATCATCATCATCTCATCATTATATCATCATCATCTCATCATGATATCATCATCATGATATCATCATCATCATCATCATCATCATCTCATCACGATATCATCATCATCATCATCATCTCATCATGATATCATCATCATCTCATCATGATATCATCATCATCATCATCATCATCATCTCATCATGATATTATCATCATGATATCATCATCATCATCATCATCATCTCATCATGATATCATCATCATCTCATCATGATATCATCATCATCTCATCATTATATCATCATCATCATCTCATCATGATATCATCATCATCTCATCATGATATCATCATCATGATATCATCATTATCATCCTTTCATCATGATATCATCAGCATCATCATCATCATCATCATCTCATCATGATATCATCATCATCTCATCATGATATCATCATCATCATCATCATCATCATCATCATCATCATCATATCTTCATCATCTCATCATGATATCATCATCATCATCATCATGATATCATCATCATCATCATCATCATCATCATCATCTCATCATTATATCATCATCATCTCATCATGATATCATCATCATGATATCATCATCATCATCATCTCATCATGATATCATCATCATCATCATCATCATCATCTCATCATGATATCCTCATCATCATCATGTCATCATAATATCATCATCATCTCATCATGATATCATCATCATCATCTCATCACGATATCATCATCATCATCATCTCATCATGATATCATCATCATCATCTCATCATGTTATCATCATCATCATCATCATCTCATCATGATATCATCATCATCATCATCATCATCATCATCTCCTCATGATATCATCATCATTATATAATCATCTTCATCTCATCATATCAACATCATGATATCATCATCATCATCATCATCATCATCTCATCATGATATCATCATCATGATATCATCATCATCATCTCATCATGATATCATCATCATGATATCATCTACATGATATCATCATCATCATCATCTCATCACGATATCATCATCATCAGCTCATCATGGTATCATCATCATCTCATCATCATCATCATCATCTCATCATGATATCATCATCATGATATCATCATCATAATCATCTCATCATGATATCATCATCATCTCATCATGATATTATCATCTCATCATGATATCATCATCATCATCATCATCATCTCATCATGATATCATCATCATCATCATCTCATCATGATATCATCATCATCATCATCATCTCATCATGATATCATCATCATCTCACCATGATATCATCATCATCATCATCGCATCATGATATCATCATCATCTCATCATGATATCATCATCATCAGCTCATCATGATATCATCATCATCTCATCATGATATCATCATCATGATATCATAATCATGACATCATCATCATCATCATCATCATCATCTCATCATGATATCATCATCATCATCATCTCATCATGATATTATCATCATGATATCATCATCATCTCATCACGATATCATCATCATCAGCTCATCATGATATCATCATCATCTCATCATATCATCAACATCATCTCATCGTGATATCATCATCATGATATCATCATCATCATCATCTCATCATGATATCATCATCATCTCATCATGATATCATCATCATCATCATCTCATCATGATATCATCATCATGATTTCATCATCTCATCATGATATCATCATCATGATATCATCATCATGCTATCATCATCATGATATCATCATCATGATATCATCAACATGATATCATCATCTCATCATCATGATATCATCATCATCATCATCATCATCATCTCATCATGATATCATCATCATCTCATCATGATATCATCATCATCATGATATCATGATATCATCATCATGATATCATCATCATCATCTCATCTTATCATCATCATGATATCATCATCATCATCATCATCATCATCATCATCTTGATATCATCATCATCATCATCTCATAATGATATCATCATCATTATCATCATCATCTCATCATGATATCATCATCATGATATCATCATCATCATCATTATCTCATCATGATATCATCATCATCTCATCATGATATCATCATCATCTCATCATGATATCATCATCATGATATCATCATCATCATCATTATCTCATCATGATATCATCATCATCTCATCATGATATCATCATCATCTCATCATGATATCATCATCATCTCATCATGATATCATCATCATCATCATCTCATCATGACATCATCATCATCTCATCATGATATCATCATCATAATATCATCATCATTATCATCATCATCATCATCTCATCATGATATCATCATCATGATTTCATCATCATCATCATCATCATCATCATCTCATCATGATATCATCATCATCTCATCATGATATCATCATCATCATCATCATCATCTCATCATGATATCATCATCATGATATCATCATCATCATCATCATCATCTCATCATCATGATATCATCATCTCATCATGATATCATCATCATCATCTCATCATGATATCATCATCATCATCATCATCATCAGCATCATCATCTCATCATGATATCATCATCATGATATCATCATCATCTCATCATGATATCATCATCATGATATCATCATCATCATCATCATCTCATCATGATATCATCATCATGATATCATCATCATCATCATCTCATCATGATATCATCATCATCATCTCATCATGATATCATCATCATCATCTCATCATAATATCATCATCATCATCTCATCATGATATCATCATCATCATCTCATCATGATATCATCATCATCATCATCTCATCATGTTATCATCATCATCATCATCATCTCATCATGATATCATCATCATCATCTCATCATAATATCATCATCATCATCTCATCATGATATCATCATCTCATCATGATATCATCATCATCATCTCATCATAATATCATCATCATCTCTTCATGATATCATCATCATCTCATCATGATATCATCATCATCATCTCATCATGATATCATCATCATCATCATCTCATCATGATATCATCATCATCATCTCATCATGATATCATCATCATCATCTCATCATAATATCATCATCATCATCATCTCATCATGATATCATCATCATCATCATCTCATCATGATATCATCATCATCATCTCATCATAATATCATCATCATCTCATCATGATATCATCATCATCTCATCATGATATCATCATCATCATCTCATCATAATATCATCATCATCATCTCATCATCATATCATCATCATCATCTCATCATCATATCATCAACATCATCTCATCATAATATCATCATCTCTTCATGATATCATCATCATCTCATCATGATATCATCATCATCATCTCATCATGATATCATCATCATCATCATCTCATCATGATATCATCATCATCATCTCATCATGATATCATCATCATCATCTCATCATGATATCATCATCATCATCATCTCATCATGATATCATCATCATCATCTCATCATGATATCATCATCATCATCATCTCATCATAATATCATCATCATCTCATCATGATATCATCATCATCATCATCTCATAATGATATCATCATCATCATCATCTCATCATGTTATCATCATCATCATCATCATCATCATCATCTCATCATGATATCATCATCATCATCTCATCATAATATCATCATCATTTCATCATGATATCATCATCATCATCTCATCATGATATCATCATCATCATCATCTCATCATGTTATCATCATCATCATCATCATCTCATCATGATATCATCATCATAATCATCATCATCATCTCATCATGATATTATCATCATGATATCATCATCATCATCATCATCTCATCATGATATCATCAGCATCATCATCATCATCATCATCATATCATCATGATATCATCATCATCATCATCATCATCATCAGCATCATCATCATCATCATCTCATCATGATATCATCATCATCATCATCATATCATCATGATATCATCATCATCATCATCATCATCATCATCATCTCATCATAATATCATCATCATCTCATCATGATATCATCATCATCATCATCATCATCTCATCATGATATCATCATCATCATCTCATCATGATATCATCATCATCATCATCTCATCATGATATCATCATCATCATCATCTCATCATGATATCATCATCATGATATCATCATCATCATCTCATCATATCATCATCATGATATCATCATCATCATCATCATCAACATCATCTCGTCATGATATCATCATCATGATATCATCATCATCATCATCATCATCATCATCTCATCATGATATCATCGTCATGATATCATCATCATCATCATCATCTCATCACGATATCATCATCATCAGCTCATCATGGTATCATCATCATATCATCATATCATCAACATCATCTCATCATGATATCATCATCATGATATCATCATCATCATCATCTCATCATGATATCATCATCATCTCATCATTATATCATCATCATCTCATCATGATATCATCATCATCTCATCATGATATCATCATGATATCATCATTATCATCTCATCATGATATCATCATCATCATCATCATCATCTCATCATGATATCATCATCATCTCATCATGATATCATCATCATCTCATCATGATATCATCATCATCATCATCTCATCATGATATCATCATCATCTAATTATGATATCATCATCATCATCTCATCATGATATCATCATCATCTCATCATGATATCATCATCATCTCATCATGATATCATCATCATCATCATCTCATCATGATATCATCATCATCTAATTATGATATCATCATCATCATCTCATCATGATATCATCATCATCTCATCATGATATCATCATCATGATATCATCATCATCATGATATCATCATCATCATCTCATCATGATATCATCATCATCTCATCACGATATCATCATCATCTCATCATCTCATCATCATGATATCATCATCATCATCATCTCATCATGATATCATCATCATCATCATCTCATCATGTTATCATCATCATCATCATCATCATCATCATCTCATCATGATATCATCAGCATCATCTCATCATAATATCATCATCATTTCATCATGATATCATCATCATCATCTCATCATGATATCATCATCATCATGATATCATCATCATCATCATCATCTCATCATGTTATCATCATCATCATCATCATCTCATCATGATATCATCATCATAATCATCATCATTATCTCATCATGATATTATCATCATGATATCATCATCATCATCATCTCATCATGATATCATCAGCATCATCATCATCATCATCATCATCATCTCATCATGATATCATCATCATCTCATCATGATATCATCAGCATCATCATCATCATCATCATCATCATCATCTCATCATGATATCATCAGCATCATCATCATCATCATCATCATCATCATCATCTCATCATGATATCATCATCATCATCATCATATCATCATGATATCATCATCATCATCATCATCATCATCATCTCATCATAATATCATCATCATCTCATCATGATATCATCATCATCATCATCATCATCATCTCATCATGATATCATCATCATCATCTCATCATGATATAATCATCATCATCATCATCTCATCATGATATCATCATCATCATCATCTCATCATGATATCATCATCATGATATCATCATCATCATCTCATCATATCATCATCATGATATCATCATCATCATCATCATCAACATCATCTCGTCATGATATCATCATCATGATATCATCATCATCATCATCATCATCATCTCATCATGATATCATCATCATGATATCATCATCATCATCATCATCTCATCACGATATCATCATCATCAGCTCATCATGGTATCATCATCATATCATCATATCATCAACATCATCTCATCATGATATCATCATCATCATCATCATCTCATCACGATATCATCATCATCAGCTCATCATGGTATCATCATCATATCATCATATCATCAACATCATCTCATCATGATATCATCATCATGATATCATCATCATCATCATCTCATCATGATATCATCATCATCTCATCATTATATCATCATCATCTCATCATGATATCATCATCATCTCATCATGATATCATCATGATATCATCATTATCATCTCATCATGATATCATCATCATCATGATATCATCATCATCATCTCATCATGATATCATCATCATCTCATCACGATATCATCATCATCTCATCATCTCATCATCATGATATCATCATCATCATCATCTCATCATGATATCATCATCATCATCATCTCATCATGATATCATCATCATCATCATCTCATCATGATATCATCATCATCATCATCATCATCATCTCATCATGATATCATCATCATCATCTCATCATGTTATCATCATCATCATCATCATCATGATATCATCATCATCATCTCATCATGTTATCATCATCATCATCATCATCATCATCATCATCATCATGATATCACCATCATCATCATCATCATCATCATCATCATCATCATCATCATCATCATCATCTCATCATGATATCATCATCATCTCATCACGATATCATCATCATCTCATCATCTCATCATCATGATATCATCATCATCATCATCTCATCATGATATCATCATCATCATCATCTCATCATGATATCATCATCATCTCATCATAATATCATTATCATCATCATCATCATCATCTCATCATAATATCATCATCATCTCATCATGATATCATCATCATCATCATCATCTCATCATGATATCATCATCATCATCTCATCATGATATCATCATCATCATCATCATCATCATCATCATCTCATCATGATATCATCATCATCATCATCTCATCATGATATCATCATCATGATATCATCATCATCATCTCATCATATCATCATCATGATATCATCATCATCATCATCAACATCATCTCATCATCATCTCATCATCATGATATCATCATCATCATCATCTCATCATGATATCATCATCATCATCATCTCATCATGATATCATCATCATCATCATCTCATCATGATATCATCATCATCATCATCATCATCATCTCATCATGATATCATCATCATCATCTCATCATGTTATCATCATCATCATCATCATCATGATATCATCATCATCATCTCATCATGTTATCATCATCATCATCATCATCATCTCATCATAATATCATCATCATCATCATGATATCATCATCATCATCATCATCATCATCATCATGATATCACCATCATCATCATCATCATCATCATCATCATCATCATCATCATCATCTCATCATGATATCATCATCATCATCATCTCATCATGATATCATCATCATCTCATCATAATATCATTATCATCATCATCATCATCATCTCATCATAATATCATCATCATCTCATCATGATATCATCATCATCATCATCATCTCATCATGATATCATCATCATCATCTCATCATGATATCATCATCATCATCATCATCATCATCATCTCATCATGATATCATCATCATCATCATCTCATCATGATATCATCATCATGATATCATCATCATCATCTCATCATATCATCATCATGATATCATCATCATCATCATCAACATCATCTCATCATGATATCATCATCATGATATCATCATCATCATCATCATCATCTCATCATGATATCATCATCATGATATCATCATCATCATCATCATCTCATCACGATATCATCATCATCAGCTCATCATGGTATCATCATCATATCATCATATCATCAACATCATCTCATCATGATATCATCATCATGATATCATCATCATCATCATCTCATCATGATATCATCATCATCTCATCATTATATCATCATCATCTCATCATGATATCATCATCATCTCATCATGATATCATCATGATATCATCATTATCATCTCATCATGATATCATCATCATCATCATCATCTCATCATGATATCATCATCATCTCATCATGATATCATCATCATCATCATCATCTCATCATGATATCATCATCATCTCATCATGATATCATCATCATCTCATCATGATATCATCATCATCATCATCATCTCATCATGATATCATCATCATCTAATTATGATATCATCATCATCAGCTCATCATGATATCATCATCATCTCATCATGATATCATCATCATGATATCATCATCATCATATCATCATATCATCATCATGATATCATCATCGTCATCATCATCATCTCATCATTATATCAGCATCATCATGATATCATCATCATCATCTCATCATGATATCATCATCATCTCATCATGATATCATCATCATCATCATCATCTCATCATGATATCATCATCATCTCATCATTATATCATCATCATCATCATCATCATCTCATCATAATATCATCATCATCTCATCATGATATCATCATCATCATCTCATCATGATATCATCATCATCATCTCATCATGTTATCATCATCATCATCATCATCATCATCATCATCATCTCATCATGATATCATCATCATCATCATGATATCATCATCATCATCATCATCATCATCATGATATCACCATCATCATCATCATCATCATCATCATCATCATCATCTCATCATGATATCATCCTCATCACGATATCATCATCATCTCATCATCTCATCATCATGATATCATCATCATCATCATCATCTCATCATGATATCATCATCATCATCATCTCATCATGATATCATCATCATCTCATCATTATATCATCATCATCATCATCATCATCATCTCATCATAATATCATCATCATCTCATCATGATATCATCATCATCATCATCTCATCATGATATCATCATCATCATCTCATCATGTTATCATCATCATCATCATCATCATCATCATCATCATCATCTCATCATGATATCATCATCATCATCATCATGATATCATCATCATCATCATCATCATCATCATCATCATGATATCACCATCATCATCATCATCATCATCATCATCATCATCATCATCATCATCATCATCATCATCTCATCATGATATCATCATCATGATATCATCATCATCATCATCATCTCATCATGATATCATCATCATGATATCATCATCATCATCTCATCATCATCTCATCATGATATCATCATCATCATCATCTCATCATCATCTCATCATCATCTCATCATGATATCATCATCATCATCATCTCATCATCATCTCATCATCATCTCATCATGATATCATCATCATGATATCATCATCATCATCATCATCATGATATCATCATCATCATCATCATCATGAGATCATCATCATCATCATCATCTCATCATGATATCATCATCATCATCATCATCATCATCATCTCATCATGATATCATCATCATCATCATCTCATCATGATATCATCATCATTTTCATCATCACGATATCGTCATGATATCATCATCATGATATCATCATCATCATCATCATCATCATCATCATCTCATCATGATATCATCATCGTCATCATCATCATCTCATCATGATATCATCATCATCATCTCATCATGTCATCATCATGATATTATCATCATCATCATCTCATCATGATATCATCATCATGATATCATCATCATCATCATCATCTCATCATGATATCATTATCATCATCTCATCATGATATCATCATCATCATCATCATCATCATCATCATCATCATCATCATCTCATCATGATATCATCATCATTATCATCATCATCTCATCATGATATTATCATCATCATGATATCATCATCATCATCATCATCATCATCATCATCATCATCATCATCATCATCATCATCATCATCTCATCATGATATTATCATCATCATCATCATCATCATCATCTCATCATGATATCATCATCATCATCTCATCATATCATCATCATGATATTATCATCATGATTTCATCATCATCATCATCTCATCATGATATCATCATCATCATCATCATCATCATCATCTCATCATGATATCATCATCATCATCATCATCATCATCATCATCATCATCTCATCATGATATCATCATCATGATATCATCATCATCATCATCATCTCATCATGATATCATCATCATGATATCATCATCATCATCATCATCATCATCATCATCATCATCATCATCATCATCATCTCATCATGATATCATCATCTCATCATGATATCATCATCTCATCATGATATCATCATCATGATATCATCATCATTATCATCATCATCATCATCATCATCATCATCATCATCATCTCATCATGATATCATCATCATCATCTCATCATGATATCATCATCATCATCATCATCATCATCATTATCATCATCTCATCATGATATCATCATCATGATATCATCATCATCTCATCATGATATCATTATCATGATATCATCATCATCATCATATTTATCTCATCATGATATCATCATCATCTCATCATGATATCATCATCATCTCATCATGATATCATCATCATCATCTCATCATGATATCATCATCATCATCTCATTATGTTATCATCATCATCATCATCATCATCATCATCATCATCATCATCATCATCATCATCTCATCATGATATTATCATCATCATCATCTCATCATGATATCATCATCATGATATCATCATCATCATCATCATCTCATCATGATATCATCATCATCATCTCATCATGATATCATCATCATCATCATCATCATCTCATCATGATATCATCATCATCATCATCATCATCATCATCATCATCATCATCATCTCATCATGATATTATCATCATCATCATCTCATCATGATATCATCATCATGATATCATCATCATCATCATCATCTCATCATGATATCATCATCATCATCTCATCATGATATCATCATCATCATCATCATCATCTCATCATGATATCATCATCATCATCATCATCATCATCATCATCATCTCATCATGATATCATCATCTCATCATGATATCATCATCATGATATCATCATCATTATCATCATCATCATCATCATCATCATCATCATCTCATCATGATATCTTCATCATCTCATCATGATATCATCATCATCATCATCATCATCATCTCATCATGATATCATCATCATCTTATCATGATATCATCATCATCATCATCATCATCTCATCATGATATTATCATCATCATCTCATCATGATATCATCATCATGATATCATCATCTTTATCATCATCATCTCATCATGATATCATTATCATGATATCATCATCATCATCATCATAATTATCTCATCATGATATCATCATCATCTCATCGTGATATCATCATCATCTCATCATGATATCATCATCATCATCATCATCATCATATCATCATGATATCATCATCATCATCTCATCATGATATCATCATCATGATATCATCATCATCATCATCATCTCATCATGATATCATCATCATCATCTCATCATGATATCATCATCATCATCATCTTATCATGATATCATCATCATCATCTCATCATGATATCATCATCATCATCATCTCATCATAATATCATCATCATCTCATCATGATATCATCATCTCATCATGATATCATCATCATCATCTCATCATGATATCATCATCATCATCATCATCATCATCATCTCATCATGATATCATCATCATCATCATCATCATCATCATCATCATCTCATCATGATATCATCATCATGATATCATCATCATCATCATCATCATCTCATCATGATATCATCATCATGATATCATCATCATCATCATCATCATCATCATCATCATCATCATCATCTCATCATGATATCATCATCTCATCATGATATCATCATCATGATATCATCATCATTATCATCATCATCATCATCATCATCATCATCATCATCATCATCATCATCTCATCATGATATCATCATCATCATCTCATCATGATATCATCATCATCATCTCATCATGATATCATCATCATCATCTCATCATGTTATTGTTATCATCATCATCATCATCATCATCATCATCATCATCATCATCATCTCATCATGATATCATCATCATCATCATGATATCATCATCATCATCATCATCATCATCATCATGATATCACCATCATCATCATCATCATCATCATCATCATCATCTCATCATGATATCATCATCATCTCATCACGATATCATCATCATCTCATCATCTCATCATCATGATATCATCATCATCATCATCATCTCATCATGATATCATCATCATCATCATCTCATCATGATATCATCATCATCTCATCATTATATCATCATCATCATCATCATCATCTCATCATAATATCATCATCATCTCATCATGATATCATCATCATCATCATCTCATCATGATATCATCATCATCATCTCATCATGTTATCATCATCATCATCATCATCATCATCATCATCATCTCATCATGATATCATCATCATCATCATCATGATATCATCATCATCATCATCATCATCATCATCAGGGGGGATAAGCCAAATGGCAAATGATTTAGCTAAACTAGAAAAATGGTCAGAGCAGTGGCAACTGGCATTTAATGTGGACAAGTGCAAGATTATGCACCTTGGGCGTAAAAACCCAAAAGCAGAATATAGACTATTTGGTACAGTCCTAACCTCAACATCTGAGGAAAGGGATTTAGGAGTAATAATTTCAGAGGACTTGAAGGTAGGTAGGCAATGCAATAGAGCAGCAGGAAATGCTAGCAGAATGCTTGGTTGCATAGGGAGAGGTATTAGCAGTAGGAAGAGGGAAGTGCTCATGCCATTGTACAGAGCACTGGTGAGACCTCACTTGGAGTACTGTACGCAGTACTGGAGACCTTATCTCCAGAAGGATATTGATACTTTGGAGAGAGTTCAGAGAAGGGCTACTAAACTGGTTCATGGGTTAAAGGATAAAACTTACCAGGAAAGGTTAAAGCATCTTAACATGTATAGCTTGGAGGAAAGACGTAACAGGGGGGATATGATAGAAACATTTAAATACATAAAGGGAATCAACACAGTAAAGGAAGAGAGTATATTTAAAAGAAGAAAAACTACCACAACTAGAGGACATAGTCTTAAATTAGAGGGGCAACGATTTAAAAGTAATATCAGGAAGTATTACTTTACTGAGAGGGTAGTGGATGTATGGAATAGCCTGCCAGCAGAAGTGGTAGAGGTAAACACAGTCAAGGATTTTAAGCATGCGTGGGATAGACACAAGGCTATCCTAGCTATAAGACCGGGAACGGGGGACTAATAAAAGTACTCAAAAAATAAATAAAAAAATTGGGCAGACTAGATGGACCGAATGGTTCTTATCTGCCGACACATTCTATGTTTCTATGTTTCTATCATCATCATCATGATATCACCATCATCATCATCATCATCATCTCATCATGATATCATCATCATGATATCATCATCATCATCATCATCTCATCATGATATCATCATCATGATATCATCATCATCATCTCATCATCATCTCATCATGATATCATCATCATCATCATCTCATCATCATCTCATCATCATCTCATCATGATATCATCATCATGATATCATCATCATCATCATCATCATGATATCATCATCATCATCATCATCATGAGATCATCATCATCATCATCATCTCATCATGATATCATCATCATCATCATCATCATCATCATCTCATCATGATATCATCATCATCATCATCTCATCATGATATCATCATCATTTTCATCATCACGATATCGTCATGATATCATCATCATGATATCATCATCATCATCATCATCATCTCATCATGATATCATCATCGTCATCATCATCATCTCATCATGATATCATCATCATCATCTCATCATGTCATCATCATGATATTATCATCATCATCATCTCATCATGATATCATCATCATGATATCATCATCATCATCATCTCATCATGATATCATTATCATCATCTCATCATGATATCATCATCATCATCATCATCATCATCATCATCATCATCATCATCATCATCATCATCTCATCATGATATCATCATCATTATCATCATCATCTCATCATGATATTATCATCATCATGATATCATCATCATCATCATCATCATCATCATCTCATCATGATATCATCATCATCATCATCATCATCATCTCATCATGATATCATCATCATCATCTCATCATATCATCATCATGATATTATCATCATCATCATCTCATCATGATATCATCATCATGATTTCATCATCATCATCATCTCATCATGATATCATCATCATCATCTCATCATGATATCATCATCATCATCATCATCATCATCATCTCATCATGATATCATCATCATCATCATCATCATCATCATCATCATCTCATCATGATATCATCATCATGATATCATCATCATCATCATCTCATCATGATATCATCATCATGATATCATCATCATCATCATCATCATCATCATCATCATCATCATCATCATCTCATCATGATATCATCATCTCATCATGATATCATCATCTCATCATGATATCATCATCATGATATCATCATCATTATCATCATCATCATCATCATCATCATCATCATCATCATCATCATCATCATCTCATCATGATATCATCATCATCATCTCATCATGATATCATCATCATCATCATCATCATCATCATTATCATCATCTCATCATGATATCATCATCATGATATCATCATCATTATCATCATCATCTCATCATGATATCATTATCATGATATCATCATCATCATCATATTTATCTCATCATGATATCATCATCATCTCATCATGATATCATCATCATCTCATCATGATATCATCATCATCATCATCTCATCATGATATCATCATCATCATCTCATTATGTTATCATCATCATCATCATCATCATCATCATCATCATCATCTCATCATGATATTATCATCATCATCATCTCATCATGATATCATCATCATGATATCATCATCATCATCATCATCTCATCATGATATCATCATCATCATCTCATCATGATATCATCATCATCATCATCATCTCATCATGATATCATCATCATCATCATCATCATCATCATCATCATCTCATCATGATATCATCATCTCATCATGATATCATCATCATGATATCATCATCATGATATCATCATCATTATCATCATCATCATCATCATCATCATGATCTCATCATGATATCTTCATCATCTCATCATGATATCATCATCATCATCATCATCATCTCATCATGATATCATCATCATCTTATCATGATATCATCATCTTTATCATCATCATCATCATCATCTCATCATGATATTATCATCATCATCTCATCATGATATCATCATCATGATATCATCATCTTTATCATCATCATCTCATCATGATATCATTATCATGATATCATCATCATCATCATAATTATCTCATCATGATATCATCATCATCTCATCATGATATCATCATCATCTCATCATGATATCATCATCATCATCATCATCATCATCATATCATCATGATATCATCATCATCATCTCATCATGATATCATCATCATGATATCATCATCATCATCATCATCTCATCATGATATCATCATCATCATCTCATCATGATATCATCATCATCATCATCTTATCATGATATCATCATCATCATCTCATCATGATATCATCATCATCATCATCATCATCTCATCATAATATCATCATCATCTCATCATGATATCATCATCATCATCTCATCATGATATCATCATCATCATCTCATCATGATATCATCATCATCATCATCATCATCATCATCATCATCATCATCATCATCTCATCATGATATCATCATCATCATCATCATCATCATCATCATCTCATCATGATATCATCATCATGATATCATCATCATCATCATCATCTCATCATGATATCATCATCATGATATCATCATCATCATCATCATCATCATCATCTCATCATGATATCATCATCTCATCATGATATCATCATCATGATATCATCATCATTATCATCATCATCATCATCATCATCATCATCATCATCATCATCTCATCATGATATCATCATCATTATCATCATCATCATCATCATCATCATCATCATCTCATCATGATATTATTATCATCATCTCATCATGATATCATCATCATGATATCATCATCATTATCATCATCATCTCATCATGATATCATTATCATGATATCATCATCATCATCATATTTATCTCATCATGATATCATCATCATCTCATCATGATATCATCATCATCTCATCATGATATCATCATCATCATCTCATTATGTTATCATCATCATCATCATCATCATCATCATCTCATCATGATATTATCATCATCATCATCTCATCATGATATCATCATCATGATATCATCATCATCATCATCATCTCATCATGATATCATCATCATCATCTCATCATGATATCATCATCATCATCATCATCTCATCATGATATCATCATCATCATCATCATCATCATCTCATCATGATATCATCATCTCATAATGATATCATCATCATGATATCATCATCATTATCATCATCATCATCATCATCATCATCTCATCATGATATCTTCATCATCTCATCATGATATCATCATCATCATCATCATCATCATCTCATCATGATATCATCATCATCTTATCATGATATCATCATCATCATCATCATCATCATCATCATCTCATCATGATATTATCATCATCATCTCATCATGATATCATCATCATGATATCATCATCTTTATCATCATCATCTCATCATGATATCATTATCATGATATCATCATCATCATCATAATTATCTCATCATGATATCATCATCATCTCATCATGATATCATCATCATCTCATCATGATATCATCATCATCATCATCATCATCATATCATCATGATATCATCATCATCATCTCATCATGATATCATCATCATGATATCATCATCATCATCATCATCTCATCATGATATCATCATCATCATCTCATCATGATATCATCATCATGATATCATCATCATCTCATCATGATATCATCATCATGATATCATCATCATCTCATCATGATATCATCATCATCTCATCATGATATCATCAACATCGTCATCATCATCACCATCTTATCATGATATCATCATCATCTCATCATGATATCATCAGCATCATCATCATCATCATCATCTCATCATGATATCATCATCATCATCATCTCATCATGTTATCATCATCATCATCATCATCATCATCATCATCATCTCATCATGATATTATCATCATCATCTCATCATGATATCATCATCATG
>JAYKOZ010000093.1:1532500-1577500 GCA_036172795.1 Pelodytes ibericus
TCATCATCTCATCATGTTATCATCATCATCATCATCTCATCATGATATCATCATCATCATCTCATCATGATATCATCATCATCATCTCATCATAATATCATCATAATTATCATCATCTCATCATGATATCATCATCATGATATCATCATCATCATCATCTCATCATGATATCATCAGCATCATCATATTCTCATCATGATATCATCATCATCTCATCATGATATCATCATCATCTCATCATGATATCATCATCATGATATCATCATCTCATCATGATATCATCATCTCATCATGATATCATCATCTCATCATCATCATCATCATCATCATCATCATCATCATCATCATCTCATCATGATATCATCATCATGATCATCTCATCATGATATCATCACCATCTCATCATGATATCATCATCCTCATCATCTCATCATGATATCTTCATCATCATCATCATCATCTCATCATGATATCATCATCATCATCATCATCATCATCATCATCTCATCATGATATCATCATCATCATCATCATCATCTCATCATGATATCATCATCATGATATCATCATCATAATCATCTCATCATGATATCATCATCATCTCATCATTATATCATCATCATCTCATCATGATATCATCATCATCCCATCATGATATCATCATGATATCATCATCATCATCTCATCATGATATCATCATCATCTCATCATGATATCATCATCATCTCATCATGATATCATCATCTCATCATGATATCATCATCATCATCATCATCATCATCTCATCATGGTATCATCATCATCATCATCTCATCATGATATCATCATCATCATCATCTCATCATGATATCATCATCATCTCACCATGATATCATCATCATCATCGCATCATGATATCATCATTATCTCATCATGATATCATCATCATCAGCTCATCATGATATCATCAACATCTCATCATGATATCATCATCATGATATCATAATCATGGCATCATCATCATCATCATCATCATCATCTCATCATGATATCATCATCATCAGCTCATCATGATATCATCAACATCTCATCATGATATCATCATCATGATATCATAATCATGGCATCATCATCATCATCATCATCATCATCTCATCATGATATCATCATCATCTCATCATGATATCATCATCATCATCTCATCATGATATTATCATCATGATATCATCATCATCTCATCACAATATCATCATCATCAGCTCATCATGATATCATCATCATCTCATCATATCATCAACATCATCTCATCGTGATATCATCATCATGATATCATCATCATCTCATCATGATATCATCATCATCTCATCATTATATCATCATCATCATCTCATCATGATATCATCATCATCATCATCTCATCATGATATCATCAGCATCATCATCATCATCTCATCATGATATCATCATCATCCCATCATGATATCATCAGCATCATCATCATCATCATCATCATCATCATATCTTCATCATCTCATCATGATATCATCATCATCATCATCATCATCATCATCATCATCTCATCATTATATCATCATCATCTCATCATGATATCATCATCATGATATCATCATCATCATCATCATCTCATCATGATATCATCATCATCATCATCATCTCATCATGATATCATCATCATCATCTCATCATAATATCATCATCATCTCATCATGATATCATCATCATCATCTCATCACGATATCATCATCATCATCTCATCATGATATCGTCATCATCATCTCATCATGTTATCATCATCATCATCATCATCTCATCATGATATCATCATCATCATCATCATCATCATCATCATCTCATCATGATGTCATCATCATGATATCATCATCATCATCATCATCTCATCATATCATCATCATGATATCATCATCATCATCATCATCTCATCATGATATCATCATCATGATATCATCATCATCATCATCATCTCATCATGATGTCATCATCATGATATCGTCATCATCATCATCTCATCATATCATCATCATGATATCATCATCATCATCATCATCATCATCATCATCTCATCATGATATCATCATCATGATATCATCATCATCATCATCTCATCATGATATCATCACCATGATATCATCATCATCATCATCTCATCACGATATCATCATCATCATCTCATCATGGTATCATCATCATCTCATCATATCACCAACATCATCTCATCATGATATCATCATCATGATATCATCATCATCATCATCATCATCATCTCATCATGATATCATCATCATCTCATCATTATATCATCATCATCTCATCATGATATCATCATCATCCCATCATGATATCATCATGATATCATCATTATCATCTCATCATGATATCATCATCATCATCATCTCATCATGATATCATCATCATCTCATCATGATATCATCATCTCATCATGATATCATCATCATCATCATCATCATCTCATCATGATATCATCATCATCATCATCATCATCATCATCATCTAACCATGATATCATCATCATCATCTCACCATGATATCATCATCATCATCTCATCATGATATCATCATCATGATATCATCATCATCATCATCATCATCATCATCATCATCATCTCATCATGATATCATCATCATCATCATCTCATCATGATATCATCATCATGATATCATAATCATGACATCATCATCATCATCATCATCATCATCATCTCATCATGATATCATCATCATCTCATCATGATATCATCATCATCATCATCTCATCATGATATCATCATCATGATATCATCATCATCTCATCACGATATCATCATCATCAGCTCATCATGATATCATAATCATCTCATCATATCATCAACATCATCTCATCGTGATATCATCATCATGATATCATCATCATCATCATCTCATCATGATATCATCATCATCTTATCATTATATCATCATCATAATCATCATCTCATCATGATATCATCATCATGATATCATCATCATCATCATCATCTCATAAATATATCATCATCATCTCATCATGATATCATCAGCATCATCATCATCATCATCATCTCATCATGATATCATCAGCATCATCATCATCATCATCATCATCATCATCATCATCATCATCATCTCATCATGATATCATCATCATCATCTCATCATGATATCATCATCATCATCATCATCATCTCATCATTATATCATCATCATCTCATCATGATATCATCATCATGATATCATCATCATCATCATCTCATCATGATATCATCATCATCATCATCATCATATCATCATGATATCATCATCATCATCATCTCATCATAATATCATCATCATCTCATCATGATATCATCATCATCATCATCATCTCATCATGATATCATCATCATCATCTCATCATGATATCATCATCATCATCATCTCATCATGATATCATCATCATCATCATCATCATCATCTCCTCATAATATCATCATCATCTCATCATGATATCATCATCATCATCTCATCATGATATCATCATCATCATCATCTCATCATGATATCATCATCATCATCATCATCTCATCATGATATCATCATCATGATATCATCATCATCATCTCATCATATCATCATCATGATATCATCATCATCATCATCATCAACATCATCTCATCATGATATCATCATCATGATATCATCATCATCATCATCTCATCATGATATCATCAACATGATATCATCATCATCATCATCATCTCATCACGATATCATCATCATCAGCTCATCATGGTATCATCATCATATCATCATATCATCAACATCATCTCATCATGATATCATCATCATGATATCATCATCATCATCATCATCATATCATCATGATATCATCATCATCTCATCATTATATCATCATCATCTCATCATGATATCATCATCATCTCATCATGATATCATCATGATATCATCATTATCATCTCATCATGATATCATCATCATCATCATCTCATCATGATATCATCATCATCTCATCATGATATCATCATCATGTCATCATGATATCATCATCATCATCATCTCATCATGATATCATCATCATCTTATCATGATATCATCATCATCAGCTCATCATGATATCATCATCATCTCATCATGATATCATCATCATGATATCATCAACATCATATCATCATATCATCATCATGATATCATCATCATCATCATCATCATCATCATCATCTCATCATGATATCAGCATCATCATGATATCATCATCATCTCATCATGATATCATCATCATCTCATCACGATATCATCATCATCATCTCATCGTCTCATCATCATGATATCATCATCATCATCATCTCATCATGATATCATCATCATCATCATCTCATAATGATATCATCATCATCTCATCATGATATCATCATCATCATCATCATCTCATCATGATATCATCATCATCTCATCATTATATCATCATCATCATCATCATCATCTCATCATAATATCATCATCATCTCATCATGATATCATCATCATCATCTCATCATGATATCATCATCATCATCTCATCATGATATCATCATCATCATCTCATCATGTTATCATCATCATCATCATCATCATCATCGTCTTATCATGATATCATCATCATCATCATCATCATCATGATATCATCATCATCATCATCATCATCATGATATCATCATCATCATCATCATCATCATCATCATCATCTCATCATGATATCATCATCATGATATCATCATCATCATCTCATCATCATCTCATCATGATATCATCATCATCATCATCTCATCATCATCTCATCATGATATCATCATCATGATATCATCATCTCATCATGATATCATCATCATGATATCATCATCTCATCATGATATCATCATCATGATATCATCATCATGATATCATCATCATGATATCATCATCATCTTCATCATCTCATCATGATATCATCATCTTCATCATGATATCATCATCATGATATCATCATCATGATATCATCATCATGATATCATCATCATCTCATCATGATATCATCATCATCATCATGATATCATCATCATCATCATCATCATCATCATGATATCATCATCATGATATCATCATCATCATCTCATCATCATCTCATCATGATATCATCATCATCATCATGATATCATCATCATCATCATCATCATCATGATATCATCATCATCATCATCATCATCATCTCATCATGATATCATCATCATGATATCATCATCATGATATCATCATCATGATATCATCATCATCATCATCATCTCATCATCATCTCATCATCATCTCATCATCATCTCATCATGATATCATCATCTCATCATGATATCATCATCATGATATCATCATCTCATCATGATATCATCATCTCATCATGATATCATCATCATCATCTCATCATCATCATCATCATCATCATCATCATCATCATCATCATCTCATCATGATATCATCATCATGATCATCTCATCATGATATCATCATCATCTCATCATGATATCATCATCCTCATCATATCATCATGATATCATCATCATCTCATCATGATATCATCATCATCATCATCATCATCATCATCATCTCATCATGATATCATCATCATCTCATCATTATATCATCATCATCATCATCATCATCATCTCATCATAATATCATCATCATCTCATCATGATATCATCATCATCATCTCATCATGATATCATCATCATCATCATCATCTCATCATGATATCATCATCATCATCATCTCATCATGTTATCATCATCATCATCTCATCATGATATCATCATCATCATCATCATCATCATCTCATCATGATATCATCATCATCATCTCATCATAATATCATCATAATTATCATCATCATCTCATCATGATATCATCATCATGATATCATCATCATCATCATCTCATCATGATATCATCAGCATCATCATATTCTCATCATGATATCATCATCATCTCATCATGATATCATCATCATCTCATCATGATATCATCATCATGATATCATCATCTCATCATGATATCATCATCTCATCATGATATCATCATCATCATCTCATCATCATCATCATCATCATCATCATCATCATCATCATCTCATCATGATATCATCAGCATCATCATATTCTCATCATGATATCATCATCATCTCATCATGATATCATCATCATCATATCATCATCATCATCATCATCATCACATCATGATATCATCATCTCATCATGATATCATCATCATCATATCATCATCATCATCATCATCATCATCATCATCATCATCATCATCATCATCTCATCATGATATCATCATCATGATCATCTCATCATGATATCATCATCATCTCATCATGATATCATCATCCTCATCATCTCATCATGATATCATCATCATCATCATCATCTCATCATGATATCATCATCATCATCATCATCATCATCATCATCATCATCATCATCATCTCATCATGATATCATCATCATCTCATCATGATATCATCATCATCATCATCTCATCATGATATCATCATCATCTCATCATTATATCATCATCATCATCATCATCTCATCATAATATCATCATCATCTCATCATGATATCATCATCATCATCATCTCATCATGATATCATCATCATCATCTCATCATGATATCATCATCATCATCATCTCATCATGTTATCATCATCATCATCATCATCATCATCATCATCATCATCATGATATCATCATCATCATCATCATCATCATGATATCATCATCATCATCATCATCATCATCATCATCATGATATCATCATCATCATCATCATCATCATCATCATCATCATCTCATCATGATATCATCATCATGATATCATCATCATCATCTCATCATCATCTCATCATGATATCATCATCATGATATCATCATCTCATCATGATATCATCATCATGATATCATCATCATGATATCATCATCATGATATCATCATCATGATATCATCATCATCTTCATCATCTCATCATGATATCATCATCTTCATCATGATATCATCATCATGATATCATCATCATGATATCATCATCATGATATCATCATCATCTCATCATGATATCATCATCATCATCATGATATCATCATCATCATCATCATCATCATGATATCATCATCATGATATCATCATCATCATCTCATCATCATCTCATCATGATATCATCATCATGATCATCTCATCATGATATCATCATCATCTCATCATGATATCATCATCCTCATCATCTCATCATGATATCATCATCATCATCATCATCTCATCATGATATCATCATCATCATCATCATCATCATCATCATCATCATCATCATCTCATCATGATATCATCATCATCTCATCATGATATCATCATCATCATCATCTCATCATGATATCATCATCATCTCATCATTATATCATCATCATCATCATCATCTCATCATAATATCATCATCATCTCATCATGATATCATCATCATCATCATCTCATCATGATATCATCATCATCATCTCATCATGATATCATCATCATCATCATCTCATCATGTTATCATCATCATCATCATCATCATCATCATCATCATCATCATCTCATCATGATATCATCATCATGATATCATCATCATCATCTCATCATCATCTCATCATGATATCATCATCTCATCATGATATCATCATCATGATATCATCATCATGATATCATCATCATGATATCATCATCATGATATCATCATCATGATATCATCATCATCTTCATCATCTCATCATGATATCATCATCTTCATCATGATATCATCATCATGATATCATCATCATGATATCATCATCATGATATCATCATCATCTCATCATGATATCATCATCATCATCATGATATCATCATCATCATCATCATCATCATCATGATATCATCATCATGATATCATCATCATCATCTCATCATCATCTCATCATGATATCATCATCATCATCATGATATCATCATCATCATCATCATCATCATCATGATATCATCATCATCATCATCACCTCATCATGATATCATCATCATCATCATCATCATCATCTCATCATGATATCATCATCATGATATCATCATCATGATATCATCATCATCATCATCATCTCATCATCATCATCTCATCATGATATCATCATCTCATCATGATATCATCATCATGATCATCTCATCATGATATCAACATCTCATCATGATATCATCATCATCTCATCATCATCATCATCATCATCATCATCATCATCATCATCATCATCATCATCTCATCATGATATCATCATCATGATCATCTCATCATGATATCATCATCATCTCATCATGATATCATCATCCTCATCATATCATCATGATATCATCATCATCATCTCATCATGATATCATCATCATCATCATCATCATCATCATCATCATCATCATCATCATCATCTCATCATGATATCATCATCATCTCATCATTATATCATCATCATCATCATCTCATCATAATATCATCATCATCTCATCATGATATCATCATCATCATCTCATCATGATATCATCATCATCATCATCATCATCTCATCATGATATCATCATCATCATCTCATCATGTTATCATCATCATCATCATCTCATCATGATATCATCATCTCATCATGATATCATCATCATGATCATCTCATCATGATATCAACATCTCATCATGATATCATCATCATCATCTCATCATCATCATCATCATCATCATCATCATCATCTCATCATGATATCATCATCATGATCATCTCATCATGATATCATCATCATCTCATCATGATATCATCATCCTCATCATATCATCATGATATCATCATCATCATCTCATCATGATATCATCATCATCATCATCATCATCATCATCATCATCATCATCATCTCATCATGATATCATCATCATCTCATCATTATATCATCATCATCATCATATTCTCATCATGATATCATCATCATCTCATCATGATATCATCATCATCTCATCATGATATCATCATCATGATATCATCATCATCATCATCATCATCATCATCATCATCATCATCATCATCATCTCATCATGATATCATCATCATCTCATCATGATATCATCAGCATCATCATATTCTCATCATGATATCATCATCATCTCATCATGATATCATCATCATCTCATCATGATATCATCATCATGATATCATCATCTCATCATGATATCATCATCTCATCATGATATCATCATCATCATCTCATCATCATCATCATCATCATCATCATCTCATCATGATATCATCATCATGATCATCTCATCATGATATCATGATCCTCATCATCTCATCATGATATCTTCATCATCATCATCATCATCTCATCATGATATCATCATCATCATCATCATCATCTCATCATGATATCATCATCATCATCATCATCTCATCATGATATCATCATCATGATATCATCATCATAATCATCTCATCATGATATCATCATCATCTCATCATTATATCATCATCATCTCATCATGATATCATCATCATCCCATCATGATATCATCATGATATCATCATCATCATCTCATCATGATATCATCATCATCTCATCATGATATCATCATCATCTCATCATGATATCATAATCTCATCATGATATCATCATCATCATCATCATCATCATCTCATCATGGTATCATCATCATCATCATCTCATCATGATATCATCATCATCATCATCTCATCATGATATCATCATCATCTCACCATGATATCATCATCATCATCATCGCATCATGATATCATCATTATCTCATCATGATATCATCATCATCAGCTCATCATGATATCATCAACATCTCATCATGATATCATCATCATCATCTCATCATGATATTATCATCATGATATCATCATCATCTCATCACAATATCATCATCATCAGCTCATCATGATATCATCATCATCTCATCATATCATCAACATCATCTCATCGTGATATCATCATCATGATATCATCATCATCTCATCATGATATCATCATCATCTCATCATTATATCATCATCATCATCTCATCATGATATCATCATCATCATCATCTCATCATGATATCATCAGCATCATCATCATCATCTCATCATGATATCATCATCATCCCATCATGATATCATCAGCATCATCATCATCATCATCATCATCATCATCATCATCATCATCATCTCATCATGATATCATCATCATCATCATCATCATCATCATCATCTCATCATTATATCATCATCATCTCATCATGATATCATCATCATGATATCATCATCATCATCATCTCATCATTATATCATCATCATCATCATCATCTCATCATGATATCATCATCATCATCATCATCTCATCATAATATCATCATCATCTCATCATGATATCATCATCATCATCTCATCACGATATCATCATCATCATCTCATCATGATATCGTCATCATCATCTCATCATGTTATCATCATCATCATCATCATCATCATCATCATCATCTCATCATGATGTCATCATCATGATATCATCATCATCATCATCTCATCATATCATCATCATGATATCATCATCATCATCATCATCTCATCATGATATCATCATCATGATATCATCATCATCATCATCATCTCATCATGATGTCATCATCATGATATCGTCATCATCATCATCTCATCATATCATCATCATGATATCATCATCATCATCATCATCATCATCATCATCATCATCATCATCATCTCATCATGATATCATCATCATGATATCATCATCATCATCATCTCATCATGATATCATCACCATGATATCATCATCATCATCATCTCATCACGATATCATCATCATCATCTCATCATGGTATCATCATCAGCTCATCATATCACCAACATCATCTCATCATGATATCATCATCATGATATCATCATCATCATCATCATCATCATCATCTCATCATGATATCATCATCATCTCATCATTATATCATCATCATCTCATCATGATATCATCATCATCCCATCATGATATCATCATGATATCATCATTATCATCTCATCATGATATCATCATCATCTCATCATTATATCATCATCATCTCATCATGATATCATCATCATCCCATCATGATATCATCATGATATCATCATTATCATCTCATCATGATATCATCATCATCATCATCATATCATCATGATATCATCATCATCTCATCATGATATCATCATCTCATCATGATATCATCATCATCATCATCATCATCATCATCTCATCATGATATCATCATCATCATCATCATCATCATCATCTAACCATGATATCATCATCATCATCATCTCACCATGATATCATCATCATCATCTCATCATGATATCATCATCATGATATCATCATCATCATCATCATCATCATCATCATCATCATCATCTCATCATGATATCATCATCATCATCATCTCATCATGATATCATCATCATGATATCATAATCATGACATCATCATCATCATCATCATCATCATCATCTCATCATGATATCATCATCATCTCATCATGATATCATCATCATCATCATCTCATCATGATATCATCATCATGATATCATCATCATCTCATCACGATATCATCATCATCAGCTCATCATGATATCATCATCATCTCATCATATCATCAACATCATCTCATCGTGATATCATCATCATGATATCATCATCATCATCATCATCTCATCATGATATCATCATCATCTTATCATTATATCATCATCATAATCATCATCTCATCATGATATCATCATCATGATATCATCATCATGATATCATCATCATCATCATCTCATCATGATATCATCATCATCATCATCATCATCATCTCATCATGATATCATCATCATCATCATCATCATCTCATCATTATATCATCATCATCTCATCATGATATCATCATCATGATATCATCATCATCATCATCTCATCATGATATCATCATCATCATCATCATCATATTATCATGATATCATCATCATCATCATCTCATCATAATATCATCATCATCTCATCATGATATCATCATCATCATCATCTCATCATGATATCATCATCATCATCTCATCATGATATCATCATCATCATCATCTCATCATGATATCATCATCATCATCATCATCATCATCTCATCATAATATCATCATCATCTCATCATGATATCATCATCATCATCATCTCATCATGATATCATCATCATCATCTCATCATGATATCATCATCATCATCATCTCATCATGATATCATCATCATCATCATCATCTCATCATGATATCATCATCATGATATCATCATCATCATCTCATCATATCATCATCATGATATCATCATCATCATCATCTCATCATGATATCATCATCATGATATCATCATCATCATCATCTCATCATGATATCATCATCATGATATCATCATCATCATCATCATCTCATCACGATATCATCATCATCAGCTCATCATGGTATCATCATCATATCATCATATCATCAACATCATCTCATCATGATATCATCATCATGATATCATCATCATCATCATCATCATCTCATCATGATATCATCATCATCTCATCATTATATCATCATCATCTCATCATGATATCATCATCATCTCATCATGATATCATCATGATATCATCATTATCATCTCATCATGATATCATCATCATCATCATCTCATCATGATATCATCATCATCTCATCATGATATCATCATCATCATCTCATCATGATATCATCATCATCTCATCATGATATCATCATCATCTCATCATGATATCATCATCATCTTATCATGATATCATCATCATCAGCTCATCATGATATCATCATCATCTCATCATGATATCATCATCATGATATCATCAACATCATATCATCATATCATCATCATGATATCATCATCATCATCATCATCATCATCATCATCTCATCATGATATCAGCATCATCATGATATCATCATCATCATCATCTCATCATGATATCATCATCATCTCATCACGATATCATCATCATCATCTCATCGTCTCATCATCATGATATCATCATCATCATCATCTCATCATGATATCATCATCATCATCATCTCATCATGATATCATCATCATCTCATCATGATATCATCATCATCATCATCATCTCATCATGATATCATCATCATCTCATCATTATATCATCATCATCATCATCATCTCATCATAATATCATCATCATCTCATCATGATATCATCATCATCATCTCATCATGATATCATCATCATCATCTCATCATGATATCATCATCATCATCTCATCATCATCATCATCATCATCATCTCATCATGATATCATCATCATCATCATCATCATGATATCATCATCATCATCATCATCATCATCATCATGATATCATCATCATCATCATCATCATCATCATCATCATCATCATCTCATCATGATATCATCATCATGATATCATCATCATGATATCATCATCATCATCTCATCATCATCTCATCATGATATCATCATCATCATCATCTCATCATCATCTCATCATGATATCATCATCTCATCATGATATCATCATCATGATATCATCATCTCATCATGATATCATCATCATGATATCATCATCATGATATCATCATCATGATATCATTATCATGATATCATCATCATGATATCATCATCATCTTCATCATCTCATCATGATATCATCATCTTCATCATGATATCATCATCATGATATCATCATCATCATCATCCCATCATGATATCATCAGCATCATCATCATCATCATCATCATCATCATATCTTCATCATCTCACCATGATATCATCATCATCATCATCATCATCTCATCATTATATCATCATCATCTCATCATGATATCATCATCATGATATCATCATCATCATCATCTCATCATGATATCATCATCATCATCATCATCTCATCATGATATCATCATCATCATCATCATCTCATCATAATATCATCATCATCTCATCATGATATCATCATCATCATCTCATCACGATATCATCATCATCATCTCATCATGATATCGTCATCATCATCTCATCATGTTATCATCATCATCATCATCATCATCTCATCATGATATCATCATCATCATCATCATCATCATCATCATCATCATCATCTCATCATGATGTCATCATCATGATATCATCATCATCATCATCTCATCATATCATCATCATGATATCATCATCATCATCATCATCATCATCATCTCATCATGATATCATCATCATGATATCATCATCATCATCATCATCTCATCATGATGTCATCATCATGATATCGTCATCATCATCATCTCATCATATCATCATCATGATATCATCATCATCATCATCATCATCTTCATCATCATCTCATCATGATATCATCATCATGATATCATCATCATCATCATCTCATCATGATATCATCACCATGATATCATCATCATCATCATCTCATCACGATATCATCATCATCATCTCATCATGGTATCATCATCATCTCATCATATCACCAACATCATCTCATCATGATATCATCATCATGATATCATCATCATCATCATCATCATCATCATCTCATCATGATATCATCATCATCTCATCATGATATCATCATCTCATCATGATATCATCATCATGATATCATCATCATCATCATCATCATCATCATCTCATCATGATATCATCATCATCTCATCATGATATCATCATCATCCCATCATGATATCATCATGATATCATCATTATCATCTCATCATGATATCATCATCATCATCATATCATCATGATATCATCATCATCTCATCATGATATCATCATCTCATCATGATATCATCATCATCATCATCATCATCATCTCATCATGATATCATCATCATCATCATCATCATCATCATCTAACCATGATATCATCATCATCATCTCACCATGATATCATCATCATCATCTCATCATGATATCATCATCATGATATCATCATCATCATCATCATCATCATCATCATCATCATCATCATCTCATCATGATATCATCATCATCATCATCTCATCATGATATCATCATCATGATATCATAATCATGACATCATCATCATCATCATCATCATCATCATCATCTCATCATGATATCATCATCATCTCATCATGATATCATCATCATCTCATCATGATATCATCATCATGATATCATCATCATCTCATCACGATATCATCATCATCAGCTCATCATGATATCATCATCATCTCATCATATCATCAACATCATCTCATCGTGATATCATCATCATGATATCATCATCATCATCATCTCATCATGATATCATCATCATCTTATCATTATATCATCATCATAATCATCATCTCATCATGATATCATCATCATGATATCATCATCATCATCATCTCATCATGATATCATCATCATCATCTCATCATGATATCATCAGCATCATCATCATCATCATCATCTCATCATGATATCATCATCATCATCATCATCATCTCATCATGATATCATCATCATCATCATCATCATCTCATCATTATATCATCATCATGATATCATCATCATCATCATCTCATCATGATATCATCATCATCATCATCATCATATCATCATGATATCATCATCATCATCATCTCATCATAATATCATCATCATCTCATCATGATATCATCATCATCATCATCTCATCATGATATCATCATCATCATCATCTCATCATGATATCATCATCATCATCATCTCATCATGATATCATCATCATCATCATCATCATCATCTCATCATAATATCATCATCATCTCATCATGATATCATCATCATCATCATCTCATCATGATATCATCATCATCATCTCATCATGATATCATCATCATCATCATCTCATCATGATATCATCATCATCATCATCATCTCATCATGATATCATCATCATGATATCATCATCATCATCTCATCATATCATCATCATGATATCATCATCATCATCATCATCTCATCATGATATCATCATCATGATATCATCATCATCTCATCATGATATCATCATCATGATATCATCATCATCATCATCATCTCATCACGATATCATCATCATCAGCTCATCATGGTATCATCATCATATCATCATATCATCAACATCATCTCATCATGATATCATCATCATGATATCATCATCATCATCATCATCATCTCATCATGATATCATCATCATCTCATCATTATATCATCATCATCTCATCATGATATCATCATTATCATCTCATCATGATATCATCATCATCATCATCTCATCATGATATCATCATCATCTCATCATGATATCATCATCATCATCTCATCATGATATCATCATCATCTCATCATGATATCATCATCATCATCATCTCATCATGATATCATCATCATCTTATCATGATATCATCATCATCAGCTCATCATGATATCATCATCATCTCATCATGATATCATCATCATGATATCATCAACATCATATCATCATATCATCATCATGATATCATCATCATCATCATCATCATCATCTCATCATGATATCAGCATCATCATGATATCATCATCATCATCATCTCATCATGATATCATCATCATCTCATCACGATATCATCATCATCATCTCATCGTCTCATCATCATGATATCATCATCATCATCATCTCATCATGATATCATCATCATCTCATCATGATATCATCATCATCTCATCATGATATCATCATCATCATCATCATCTCATCATGATATCATCATCATCTCATCATTATATCATCATCATCATCATCATCTCATCATAATATCATCATCATCTCATCATGATATCATCATCATCATCTCATCATGATATCATCATCATCATCTCATCATGATATCATCATCATCATCTCATCATCATCATCATCATCATCATCATCATCTCATCATGATATCATCATCATCATCATCATCATGATATCATCATCATCATCATCATCATCATCATCATCATGATATCATCATCATCATCATCATCATCATCATCATCATCATCATCTCATCATGATATCATCATCATGATATCATCATCATGATATCATCATCATCATCTCATCATCATCTCATCATGATATCATCATCATCATCATCTCATCATCATCTCATCATGATATCATCATCATGATATCATCATCTCATCATGATATCATCATCATGATATCATCATCATGATATCATCATCATGATATCATCATCATGATATCATCATCATCTTCATCATCTCATCATGATATCATCATCTTCATCATGATATCATCATCATGATATCATCATCATGATATCATCATCATGATATCATCATCATCTCATCATGATATCATCATCATCATCATGATATCATCATCATCATCATCATCATCATCATGATATCATCATCATGATATCATCATCATTATCTCATCATCATCTCATCATGATATCATCATCATCATCATGATATCATCATCATCATCATCATCATGATATCATCATCATCATCATCATCATCATCTCATCATCATCTCATCATCATGATATCATCATCATGATATCATCATCATGATATCATCATCATCATCATCTCATCATCATCTCATCATCATCTCATCATCATCTCATCATGATATCATCATCTCATCATGATATCATCATCATGATATCATCATCTCATCATGATATCATCATCTCATCATGATATCATCATCATCATCTCATCATCATCATCATCATCATCATCATCATCATCATCATCATCATCTCATCATGATATCATCATCATGATCATCTCATCATGATATCATCATCATCTCATCATGATATCATCATCCTCATCATATCATCATGATATCATCATCATCATCATCTCATCATGATATCATCATCGTCATCATCATCATCATCTCATCATGATATCATCATCATCTCATCATTATATCATCATCATCATCATCATCATCCTCTCATCATAATATCATCATCATCTCATCATGATATCATCATCATCATCTCATCATGATATCATCATCATCATCATCATCATCATCTCATCATGATATCATCATCATCATCTCATCATGTTATCATCATCATCATCATCTCATCATGATATCATCATCATCATCTCATCATGATATCATCATCATCATCTCATCATAATATCATCATAATTATCATCATCATCTCATCATGATATCATCATCATGATATCATCATCATGATATCATCATCATCATCATCTCATCATGATATCATCAGCATCATCATATTCTCATCATGATATCATCATCATCTCATCATGATATCATCATCATCTCATCATGATATCATCATCATGATATCATCATCTCATCATGATATCATCATCTCATCATGATATCATCATCATCATCTCATCATCATCATCATCATCATCATCATCATCATCATCTCATCATGATATCATCATCATCTTCATCATCTCATCATGATATCATCATCTTCATCATGATATCATCATCATGATATCATCATCATGATATCATCATCATGATATCATCATCATGATATCATCATCATCTCATCATGATATCATCATCATCATCATGATATCATCATCATCATCATCATCATCATCATGATATCATCATCATGATATCATCATCATCATCTCATCATCATCTCATCATGATATCATCATCATCATCATGATATCATCATCATCATCATCATCATCATCATGATATCATCATCATCATCATCATCATCATCATCTCATCATGATATCATCATCATGATATCATCATCATGATATCATCATCATCATCATCTCATCATCATCTCATCATCATCTCATCATCATCTCATCATGATATCATCATCTCATCATGATATCATCATCATGATATCATCATCTCATCATGATATCATCATCTCATCATGATATCATCATCATCATCTCATCATCATCATCATCATCATCATCATCATCATCATCATCATCATCATCATCATCTCATCATGATATCATCATCATGATCATCTCATCATGATATCATCATCATCTCATCATGATATCATCATCCTCATCATATCATCATGATATCATCATCATCTCATCATGATATCATCATCATCATCATCATCATCATCTCATCATGATATCATCATCATCTCATCATTATATCATCATCATCATCATCATCATCTCATCATAATATCATCATCATCTCATCATGATATCATCATCATCATCTCATCATGATATCATCATCATCATCATCATCTCATCATGATATCATCATCATCATCTCATCATGTTATCATCATCATCATCATCTCATCATGATATCATCATCATCATCATCATCATCATCATCTCATCATGATATCATCATCATCATCTCATCATAATATCATCATAATTATCATCATCATCTCATCATGATATCATCATCATGATATCATCATCATCATCATCTCATCATGATATCATCAGCATCATCATATTCTCATCATGATATCATCATCATCTCATCATGATATCATCATCATCTCATCATGATATCATCATCATGATATCATCATCTCATCATGATATCATCATCTCATCATGATATCATCATCATCATCTCATCATCATCATCATCATCATCATCATCATCTCATCATGATATCATCAGCATCATCATATTCTCATCATGATATCATCATCATCTCATCATGATATCATCATCATCTCATCATGATATCATCATCATGATATCATCATCTCATCATGATATCATCATCTCATCATGATATCATCATCATCATATCATCATCATCATCATCATCATCATCATCATCATCATCATCATCATCATCATCTCATCATGATATCATCATCATGATCATCTCATCATGATATCATCATCATCTCATCATGATATCATCATCCTCATCATCTCATCATGATATCATCATCATCATCATCATCTCATCATGATATCATCATCATCATATCATCATCATCATCATCATCATCATCTCATCATGATATCATCATCATGATCATCTCATCATGATATCATCATCATCTCATCATGATATCATCATCCTCATCATCTCATCATGATATCATCATCATCATCATCATCTCATCATGATATCATCATCATCATAATCATCATCATCATCATCATCATCATCTCATCATGATATCATCATCATCTCATCATGATATCATCATCATCATCATCTCATCATGATATCATCATCATCTCATCATTATATCATCATCATCATCATCATCTCATCATAATATCATCATCATCTCATCATGATATCATCATCATCATCATCTCATCATGATATCATCATCATCATCTCATCATGATATCATCATCATCATCATCTCATCATGTTATCATCATCATCATCATCATCATCATCATCATCATCTCATCATGATATCATCATCATCATCATCATCATGATATCATCATCATCATCATCATCATCTCATCATAATATCATCATCATCTCATCATCATCATCATCATCATCTCATCATGATATCATCATCATGATATCATCATCATCATCTCATCATCATCTCATCATGATATCATCATCATGATATCATCATCTCATCATGATATCATCATCATGATATCATCATCATGATATCATCATCATGATAGCATCATCATCTTCATCATCTCATCATGATATCATCATCTTCATCATGATATCATCATCATGATATCATCATCATGATATCATCATCATGATATCATCATCATGATATCATCATCATGATATCATCATCATCTCATCATGATATCATCATCATCATCATGATATCATCATCATCATCATCATCATCATCATGATATCATCATCATGATATCATCATCATCATCTCATCATCATCTCATCATGATATCATCATCATCATCATGATATCATCATCATCATCATCATCATCATCATGATATCATCATCATCATCATCATCACCTCATCATGATATCATCATCATCATCATCATCATCATCATCTCATCATGATATCATCATCATCATCATCATCATCATGATATCATCATCATCATCATCATCATCATCATCTCATCATGATATCATCATCATGATATCATCATCATGATATCATCATCATGATATCATCATCATCATCATCTCATCATCATCTCATCATCATCTCATCATCATCTCATCATGATATCATCATCTCATCATGATATCATCATCATGATATCATCATCTCATCATGATATCATCATCTCATCATGATATCATCATCATCATCTCATCATCATCATCATCATCATCATCATCATCATCATCATCATCATCATCATCATCTCATCATGATATCATCATCATGATCATCTCATCATGATATCATCATCATCTCATCATGATATCATCATCCTCATCATATCATCATGATATCATCATCATCTCATCATGATATCATCATCATCATCATCATCATCATCATCATCATCATCTCATCATGATATCATCATCATCTCATCATTATATCATCATCATCATCATCATCATCTCATCATAATATCATCATCATCTCATCATGATATCATCATCATCATCTCATCATGATATCATCATCATCATCATCATCTCATCATGATATCATCATCATCATCTCATCATGTTATCATCATCATCATCAACTCATCATGATATCATCATCATCATCATCATCATCTCATCATGATATCATCATCATCATCTCATCATAATATCATCATAATTATCATCATCATCTCATCATGATATCATCATCATGATATCATCATCATCATCATCTCATCATGATATCATCAGCATCATCATATTCTCATCATGATATCATCATCATCTCATCATGATATCATCATCATCTCATCATGATATCATCATCATGATATCATCATCTCATCATGATATCATCATCTCATCATGATATCATCATCATCATCTCATCATCATCATCATCATCATCATCATCATCATCATCATCATCTCATCATGATATCATCAGCATCATCATATTCTCATCATGATATCATCATCATCTCATCATGATATCATCATCATCTCATCATGATATCATCATCATGATATCATCATCTCATCATGATATCATCATCTCATCATGATATCATCATCATCATATCATCATCATCATCATCATCATCATCATCTCATCATGATATCATCATCATCATCATCATCATCATCATCATCATCTCATCATGATATCATCATCATGATATCATCATCATCATCATCTCATCATGATATCATCATCATCATCATCATCATCATCATCTCATCATGATATCATCATCATCATCATCATGATATCATCATCATCATCATCATCATCTCATCATGATATCATCATCATCATCATCATGATATCATCATCATCATCATCATCATCATCATCATCATCATCATCATGATATCATCATCATCATCATCATCATCTCATCATGATATCATCATCATCTCATCATTATATCATCATCATCATCATCATCTCATCATAATATCATCATCATCTCATCATGATATCATCATCATCATCTCATCATAATATCATCATAATTATCATCATCATCTCATCATGATATCATCATCATGATATCATCATCATCATCATCTCATCATGATATCATCAGCATCATCATATTCTCATCATGATATCATCATCATCTCATCATGATATCATCATCATCTCATCATGATATCATCATCATGATATCATCATCTCATCATGATATCATCATCTCATCATGATATCATCATCATCATCTCATCATCATCATCATCATCATCATCATCATCATCATCATCATCATCATCATCTCATCATGATATCATCAGCATCATCATATTCTCATCATGATATCATCATCATCTCATCATGATATCATCATCATCTCATCATGATATCATCATCATGATATCATCATCTCATCATGATATCATCATCTCATCATGATATCATCATCATCATATCATCATCATCATCATCATCATCTCATCATGATATCATCATCATCATCATCATCATCATCATCTCATCATGATATCATCATCATGATATCATCATCATCATCATCTCATCATGATATCATCATCATCATCATCATCATCATCATCTCATCATGATATCATCATCATCATCATCATGATATCATCATCATCATCATCATCATCTCATCATGATATCATCATCATCATCATCATGATATCATCATCATCATCATCATCATCATCATCATCATCATGATATCATCATCATCATCATCATCATCTCATCATGATATCATCATCATCTCATCATTATATCATCATCATCATCATCATCTCATCATAATATCATCATCATCTCATCATGATATCATCATCATCATCTCATCATGATATCATCATCATCATCTCATCATGATATCATCATCATCATCTCATCATGTTATCATCATCATCATCATCATCATCATCATCTCATCATGATATCATCATCATCATCATCATCATGATATCATCATCATCATCATCATCATCATCATCATGATATCATCATCATCATCATCATCATCATCATCATCTCCTCATGATATCATCATCATGATATCATCATCATCATCTCATCATCATCTCATCATGATATCATCATCATCATCATCATCTCATCATCATCTCATCATGATATCATCATCATGATATCATCATCTCATCATGATATCATCATCATGATATCATCATCTCATCATGATATCATCATCATGATATCATCATCATGATATCATCATCATGATATCATCATCATCTTCATCATCTCATCATGATATCATCATCTTCATCATGATATCATCATCATGATATCATCATCATGATATCATCATCATGATATCATCATCATGATATCATCATCATCTCATCATGATATCATCATCATCATCATCATGATATCATCATCATCATCATCATCATCATCATGATATCATCATCATGATATCATCATCTTCATCATGATATCATCATCACGATATCATCATCATCATCATGATATCATCATCATCATCATCATCATCATGATATCATCATCATCATCATCATCATCATCATCATCTCATCATGATATCATCATCATGATATCATCATCATGATATCATCATCATGATATCATCATCATCATCATCTCATCATCATCTCATCATCATCTCATCATCATCTCATCATGATATCATCATCTCATCATGATATCATCATCATGATATCATCATCTCATCATGATATCATCATCATCATCATGATATCATCATCATCATCATCATCATCATGATATCATCATCATCATCATCATCATCATCATCATCTCATCATGATATCATCATCATGATATCATCATCATGATATCATCATCATGATATCATCATCATCATCATCTCATCATCATCTCATCATCATCTCATCATCATCTCATCATGATATCATCATCTCATCATGATATCATCATCATGATATCATCATCTCATCATGATATCATCATCTCATCATGATATCATCATCATCATCTCATCATCATCATCATCATCATCATCATCATCATCATCATCATCATCATCTCATCATGATATCATCATCATGATCATCTCATCATGATATCATCATCATCTCATCATGATATCATCATCCTCATCATATCATCATGATATCATCATCATCTCATCATGATATCATCATCATCATCATCATCATCATCATCATCATCATCATCATCTCATCATGATATCATCATCATCTCATCATTATATCATCATCATCATCATCATCATCTCATCATAATATCATCATCATCTCATCATGATATCATCATCATCATCTCATCATGATATCATCATCATCATCATCATCTCATCATGATATCATCATCATCATCTCATCATGTTATCATCATCATCATCATCATCTCATCATGATATCATCATCATCATCATCATCATCATCATCTCATCATGATATCATCATCATCATCTCATCATAATATCATCATAATTATCATCATCATCTCATCATGATATCATCATCATGATATCATCATCATCATCATCATCTCATCATGATATCATCAGCATCATCATATTCTCATCATGATATCATCATCATCTCATCATGATATCATCATCATCTCATCATGATATCATCATCATGATATCATCATCATGATATCATCATCTCATCATGATATCATCATCATCATCTCATCATCATCATCATCATCATCATCATCATCATCATCATCATCATCATCATCTCATCATGATATCATCAGCATCATCATATTCTCATCATGATATCATCATCATCTCATCATGATATCATCATCATCTCATCATGATATCATCATCATGATATCATCATCTCATCATGATATCATCATCTCATCATGATATCATCATCATCATATCATCATCATCATCATCATCATCATCATCATCATCTCATCATGATATCATCATCATGATCATCTCATCATGATATCATCATCATCTCATCATGATATCATCATCCTCATCATCTCATCATGATATCATCATCATCATCATCATCTCATCATGATATCATCATCATCATAATCATCATCATCATCATCATCATCATCATCTCATCATGATATCATCATCATCTCATCATGATATCATCATCATCATCATCATCTCATCATGATATCATCATCATCTCATCATTATATCATCATCATCATCATCATCTCATCATAATATCATCATCATCTCATCATGATATCATCATCATCATCATCTCATCATGATATCATCATCATCATCTCATCATGATATCATCATCATCATCATCTCATCATGTTATCATCATCATCATCATCATCATCATCATCATCATCATCATCATCTCATCATGATATCATCATCATCATCATCATCATGATATCATCATCATCATCATCATCATCATCATCATGATATCATCATCATCATCATCATCATCATCATCATCATCATCATCTCATCATGATATCATCATCATGATATCATCATCATCATCTCATCATCATCTCATCATGATATCATCATCATGATATCATCATCTCATCATGATATCATCATCATGATATCATCATCATGATATCATCATCATGATATCATCATCATGATATCATCATCATGATATCATCATCATCTTCATCATCTCATCATGATATCATCATCTTCATCATGATATCATCATCATGATATCATGATGATGATATCATGATGATGATATCATGATGATGATATCATCATCATGATATCATCATCATGATATCATCATCATGATATCATCATCATGATATCATCATCATCTCATCATGATATCATCATCATCATCATGATATCATCATCATCATCATCATCATCATCATGATATCATCATCATGATATCATCATCATCATCTCATCATCATCTCATCATGATATCATCATCATCATCATGATATCATCATCATCATCATAATCATCATCATGATATCATCATCATCATCATCACCTCATCATGATATCATCATCATCATCATCATCATCATCATCATCATCTCATCATGATATCATCATCATCATCATCATCATCATGATATCATCATCATCATCATCATCATCATCATCATCATCATCATCTCATCATGATATCATCATCATGATATCATCATCATGATATCATCATCATGATATCATCATCATCATCATCTCATCATCATCTCATCATCATCTCATCATCATCTCATCATGATATCATCATCTCATCATGATATCATCATCATGATATCATCATCTCATCATGATATCATCATCTCATCATGATATCATCATCATCATCTCATCATCATCATCATCATCATCATCATCATCATCATCATCTCATCATGATATCATCATCATGATCATCTCATCATGATATCATCATCATCTCATCATGATATCATCATCCTCATCATATCATCATGATATCATCATCATCTCATCATGATATCATCATCATCATCATCATCATCATCATCATCATCTCATCATGATATCATCATCATCTCATCATTATATCATCATCATCATCATCATCATCATCATCTCATCATAATATCATCATCATCTCATCATGATATCATCATCATCATCTCATCATGATATCATCATCATCATCATCATCTCATCATGATATCATCATCATCATCTCATCATGTTATCATCATCATCATCATCTCATCATGATATCATCATCATCATCATCATCATCTCATCATGATATCATCATCATCATCTCATCATAATATCATCATAATTATCATCATCATCTCATCATGATATCATCATCATGATATCATCATCATCATCATCTCATCATGATATCATCAGCATCATCATATTCTCATCATGATATCATCATCATCTCATCATGATATCATCATCATCTCATCATGATATCATCATCATGATATCATCATCTCATCATGATATCATCATCTCATCATGATATCATCATCATCATCTCATCATCATCATCATCATCATCATCATCATCATCATCATCATCATCATCATCATCTCATCATGATATCATCAGCATCATCATATTCTCATCATGATATCATCATCATCTCATCATGATATCATCATCATCTCATCATGATATCATCATCATGATATCATCATCTCATCATGATATCATCATCTCATCATGATATCATCATCTTCATATCATCATCATCATCATCATCATCATCATCATCATCATCATCATCATCATCATCATCTCATCATGATATCATCATCATGATCATCTCATCATGATATCATCATCATCTCATCATGATATCATCATCCTCATCATCTCATCATGATATCATCATCATCATCATCATCTCATCATGATATCATCATCATCATAATCATCATCATCATCATCATCATCATCTCATCATGATATCATCATCATCTCATCATGATATCATCATCATCATCATCTCATCATGATATCATCATCATCTCATCATTATATCATCATCATCATCATCATCTCATCATAATATCATCATCATCTCATCATGATATCATCATCATCATCATCTCATCATGATATCATCATCATCATCTCATCATGATATCATCATCATCATCATCTCATCATGTTATCATCATCATCATCATCATCATCATCATCATCATCTCATCATGATATCATCATCATCATCATCATCATCATGATATCATCATCATCATCATCATCATCATCATCATCATGATATCATCATCATCATCATCATCATCATCATCATCATCATCATCATCTCATCATGATATCATCATCATGATATCATCATCATCATCTCATCATCATCTCATCATGATATCATCATCATGATATCATCATCTCATCATGATATCATCATCATGATATCATCATCATGATATCATCATCATGATATCATCATCATGATATCATCATCATGATATCATCATCATCTTCATCATCTCATCATGATATCATCATCTTCATCATGATATCATCATCATGATATCATCATCATGATATCATCATCATGATATCATCATCATGATATCATCATCATCTCATCATGATATCATCATCATCATCATGATATCATCATCATCATCATCATCATCATCATGATATCATCATCATGATATCATCATCATCATCTCATCATCATCTCATCATGATATCATCATCATCATCATGATATCATCATCATCATCATCATCATCATCATGATATCATCATCATCATCATCACCTCATCATGATATCATCATCATCATCATCATCATCATCATCATCATCATCATCTCATCATGATATCATCATCATGATATCATCATCATGATATCATCATCATCATCATCTCATCATCATCATCATCATCTCATCATGATATCATCATCTCATCATGATATCATCATCATGATATCATCATCTCATCATGATATCAACATCTCATCATGATATCATCATCATCATCTCATCATCATCATCATCATCATCATCATCATCATCATCATCATCATCATCATCATCATCTCATCATGATATCATCATCATGATCATCTCATCATGATATCATCATCATCTCATCATGATATCATCATCCTCATCATATCATCATGATATCATCATCATCATCATCTCATCATGATATCATCATCATCATCATCATCATCATCATCATCATCATCATCATCTCATCATGATATCATCATCATCTCATCATTATATCATCATCATCATCATCTCATCATAATATCATCATCATCTCATCATGATATCATCATCATCATCTCATCATGATATCATCATCATCATCATCATCTCATCATGATATCATCATCATCATCTCATCATGTTATCATCATCATCATCATCTCATCATGATATCATCATCATCATCATCATTTCATCATGATATCATCATCATCATCTCATCATAATATCATCATAATTATCATCATCATCTCATCATGATATCATCATCATGATCATCTCATCATGATATCATGATCCTCATCATCTCATCATGATATCTTCATCATCATCATCATCATCTCATCATGATATCATCATCATCATCATCATCATCATCATCTCATCATGATATCATCATCATCATCATCATCTCATCATGATATCATCATCATGATATCATCATCATAATCATCTCATCATGATATCATCATCATCTCATCATTATATCATCATCATCTCATCATGATATCATCATCATCTCATCATGATATCATCATCATCTCATCATCTCATCATGATATCATCATCATCATCATCATCATCTCATCATGGTATCATCATCATCATCATCTCATCATGATATCATCATCATCATCATCTCATCATGATATCATCATCATCTCACCATGATATCATCATCATCATCATCTCATCATGATATCATCAACATCTCATCATGATATCATCATCATGATATCATAATCATGGCATCATCATCATCATCATCATCATCATCATCTCATCATGATATCATCATCATCTCATCATGATATCATCATCATCATCTCATCATGATATTATCATCATGATATCATCATCATCTCATCACAATATCATCATCATCAGCTCATCATGATATCATCATCATCTCATCATATCATCAACATCATCTCATCGTGATATCATCATCATGATATCATCATCATCTCATCATGATATCATCATCATCTCATCATTATATCATCATCATCATCTCATCATGATATCATCATCATCATCATCTCATCATGATATCATCAGCATCATCATCATCATCTCATCATGATATCATCATCATCCCATCATGATATCATCAGCATCATCATCATCATCATCATCATCATATCTTCATCATCTCATCATGATATCATCATCATCATCATCATCATCATCATCTCATCATTATATCATCATCATCTCATCATGATATCATCATCATGATATCATCATCATCATCATCTCATCATGATATCATCATCATCATCATCATCTCATCATGATATCATCATCATCATCATCATCTCATCATAATATCATCATCATCTCATCATGATATCATCATCATCATCTCATCACGATATCATCATCATCATCTCATCATGATATCGTCATCATCATCTCATCATGTTATCATCATCATCATCATCATCATCTCATCATGATATCATCATCATCATCATCATCATCATCATCATCATCATCATCTCATCATGATGTCATCATCATGATATCATCATCATCATCATCTCATCATATCATCATCATGATATCATCATCATCATCATCATCTCATCATGATATCATCATCATGATATCATCATCATCATCATCTCATCATGATGTCATCATCATGATATCGTCATCATCATCATCTCATCATATCATCATCATGATATCATCATCATCATCATCATCATCATCATCATCTCATCATGATATCATCATCATGATATCATCATCATCATCATCTCATCATGATATCATCACCATGATATCATCATCATCATCATCTCATCACGATATCATCATCATCATCTCATCATGGTATCATCATCATCTCATCATATCACCAACATCATCTCATCATGATATCATCATCATGATATCATCATCATCATCATCATCATCATCATCATCATCATCATCTCATCATGATATCATCATCATCTCATCATTATATCATCATCATCTCATCATGATATCATCATCATCCCATCATGATATCATCATGATATCATCATTATCATCTCATCATGATATCATCATCATCATCATATCATCATGATATCATCATCATCTCATCATGATATCATCATCTCATCATGATATCATCATCATCATCATCATCATCATCATCTCATCATGATATCATCATCATCATCATCATCATCATCTAACCATGATATCATCATCATCATCTCACCATGATATCATCATCATCATCTCATCATGATATCATCATCATGATATCATCATCATCATCATCATCATCATCATCATCATCATCATCATCATCATCATCATCTCATCATGATATCATCATCATCATCATCTCATCATGATATCATCATCATGATATCATAATCATGACATCATCATCATCATCATCATCATCATCTCATCATGATATCATCATCATCTCATCATGATATCATCATCATCATCATCTCATCATGATATCATCATCATGATATCATCATCATCTCATCACGATATCATCATCATCAGCTCATCATGATATCATCATCATCTCATCATATCATCAACATCATCTCATCGTGATATCATCATCATGATATCATCATCATCATCATCTCATCATGATATCATCATCATCTTATCATTATATCATCATCATAATCATCATCTCATCATGATATCATCATCATGATATCATCATCATCATCATCTCATCATGATATCATCATCATCATCATCATCATCATCATCATCATCTCATCATGATATCATCATCATCATCATCATCATCTCATCATTATATCATCATCATCTCATCATGATATCATCATCATGATATCATCATCATCATCATCTCATCATGATATCATCATCATCATCATCATCATATCATCATGATATCATCATCATCATCATCTCATCATAATATCATCATCATCTCATCATGATATCATCATCATCATCATCTCATCATGATATCATCATCATCATCTCATCATGATATCATCATCATCATCATCTCATCATGATATCATCATCATCATCATCATCATCATCTCATCATAATATCATCATCATCTCATCATGATATCATCATCATCATCATCTCATCATGATATCATCATCATCATCTCATCATGATATCATCATCATCATCATCTCATCATGATATCATCATCATCATCATCATCTCATCATGATATCATCATCATGATATCATCATCATCATCTCATCATATCATCATCATGATATCATCATCATCATCATCTCATCATGATATCATCATCATGATATCATCATCATCATCATCTCATCATGATATCATCATCATGATATCATCATCATCATCATCTCATCATGATATCATCATCATGATATCATCATCATCATCATCATCTCATCACGATATCATCATCATCAGCTCATCATGGTATCATCATCATATCATCATATCATCAACATCATCTCATCATGATATCATCATCATGATATCATCATCATCATCATCATCATCTCATCATGATATCATCATCATCTCATCATTATATCATCATCATCTCATCATGATATCATCATCATCTCATCATGATATCATCATGATATCATCATTATCATCTCATCATGATATCATCATCATCATAATCTCATCATGATATCATCATCATCATCTCATCATGATATCATCATCATCTCATCATGATATCATCATCATCTCATCATGATATCATCATCATCTTATCATGATATCATCATCATCAGCTCATCATGATATCATCATCATCTCATCATGATATCATCATCATGATATCATCAACATCATATCATCATATCATCATCATGATATCATCATCATCATCATCATCATCATCATCTCATCATGATATCAGCATCATCTTGATATCATCATCATCATCATCTCATCATGATATCATCATCATCTCATCACGATATCATCATCATCATCTCATCGTCTCATCATCATGATATCATCATCATCATCATCTCATCATGATATCATCATCATCATCATCTCATCATGATATCATCATCATCTCATCATGATATCATCATCATCATCATCATCTCATCATGATATCATCATCATCTCATCATTATATCATCATCATCATCATCATCTCATCATAATATCATCATCATCTCATCATGATATCATCATCATCATCATCATCATCATCATCATCATCTCATCATGATATCATCATCATCATCATCATCTCATCATGATATCATCATCATCATCATCATCTCATCATGATATCATCATCATCATCATCATCTCATCATGATATCATCATCATCTCATCATGATATCATCATCATCATCATCTCATCATGATATCATCATCATCATCGCATCATGATATCATCATCATCTCATCATGATATCATCATCATCATCATCTCATCATGATATCATCATCATCATCATCATCATCATCATCATCATCATCATCATCATCTCATCATGATATCATCATCATCATCATCTCATCATGATATCATCATCATCATCTCATCATGTTATCATCATCATCTCACCATGATATCATCATCATCATCTCATCATGATATCATCATCATCATCATCATCTCTTCATGATATCATCATCATAATCTCATCATGATATCATCATCATGATATCATAATCATGACATCATCATCATCATCATCATCATCTCATCATGATATCATCATCATCTCATCATGATATCATCATCATCATCATCTCATCATGATATCATCATCATGATATCATCATCATCTCATCACGATATCATCATCATCAGCTCATCATGATATCATCATCATCTCATCATATCATCAACATCATCTCATCGTGATATCATCATCATGATATCATCATCATCATCATCTAATCATGATATCATCATCATCTCATCATTATATCATCATCATAATCATCATCTCATCATGATATCATCATCATGATATCATCATCATCATCATCATCTCATCATGATATCATCATCATCTCATCATGATATCATCAGCATCATCATCATCATCTCATCATGATATCATCATCATCTCATCATGATATCATCTGCATCATCATCATCATCATCATCATCATCATCATCATCATCATCATCATCATCTCATCATGATATCATCATCATCATCATCATCATCTCATCATGATATCATCATCATCATCATCATCTCATCATGATATCATCATCATGATCATCTCATCATGATATCATCATCATCTCATCATGATATCATCATCCTCATCATCTCATCATGATATCATCATCATCATCATCTCATCATGATATCATCATTATGATATCATCATCATCATCATCATCATCATCATCATCATCATCTCATCATGATATCATCATCATCATCATCATCTCATCATGATATCATCATCATCTCATCATAATATCATCATAATTATCATCATCATGTCATCATGATATCATCATCATGATATCATCATCATCATCATCTCATCATGATATCATCAGCATCATCATATTCTCATCATGATATCATCATCATCTCATCATGATATCATCATCATCTCATCATGATATCATCATCATCATCATCATCATCATCATCATCTCATCATGATATCATCATCATCATCTCATCATGATATCATCATCATCATCATCATCATCTCATCATGATATCATCATCATCATCATCATCTCATCATGATATCATCATCATCTCATCATGATATCATCATCATCTCATCATGATATCATCATCATCATCGCATCATGATATCATCATCATCTCATCATGATATCATCATCATCATCATCTCATCATGATATCATCATCATCATCATCATCATCATCATCATCATCATCATCATCATCATCTCATCATGATATCATCATCATCATCATCATCATCTCATCATGATATCATCATCATCATCTCATCATGTTATCATCATCATCTCACCATGATATCATCATCATCATCTCATCATGATATCATCATCATCATCATCATCATCTCTTCATGATATCATCATCATCATCTCATCATGATATCATCATCATGATATCATAATCATGACATCATCATCATCATCATCATCTCATCATGATATCATCATCATCTCATCATGATATCATCATCATGATATCATCATCATCATCTCATCATCATCTCATCATGATATCATCATCATCATGATATCATCATCATCATCATCATGATATCATCATCATCATCATCATCATCATCTCATCATCATCTCATCATCATGATATCATCATCATGATATCATCATCATGATATCATCATCATCATCATCTCATCATCATCTCATCATCATCTCATCATCATCTCATCATGATATCATCATCTCATCATGATATCATCATCATGATATCATCATCTCATCATGATATCATCATCTCATCATGATATCATCATCATCATCTCATCATGATATCATCATCATCTCATCATGATATCATCATCATCATCATCATCATCTCATCATGATATCATCATCATCATCATCTCATCATGATATCATCATCATCATCATCATCTCATCATGATATCATCATCATCATCATGATATCATCATCATCTCATCATGATATCATCATCATCATCATCTCATCATGATATCATCATCATCATCGCATCATGATATCATCATCATCATCATCTCATCATGATATCATCATCATCATCATCATCATCATCATCATCTCATCATGATATCATCATCATCATCATCTCATCATGATATCATCATCTCATCATGTTATCATCATCATCTCACCATGATATCATCATCATCATCTCATCATGATATCATCATCATCATCATCATCTCTTCATGATATCATCATCATCATCTCATCATGATATCATCATCATGATATCATAATCATGACATCATCATCATCATCATCTCATCATGATATCATCATCATCTCATCATGATATCATCTGCATCATCATCATCATCATCATCATCATCATCATCATCATCATCATCATCTCATCATGATATCATCATCATCATCATCATCATCATCATCATCATCATCATCATCTCATCATGATATCATCATCATCATCATCATCATCATCATCATCATCATCTCATCATGATATCATCATCATCATCATCATCATCATCATCATCATCATCATCTCATCATTATATCATCATCATCTCATCATGATATCATCATTATGATATCATCATCATCATCATCATCTCATCATGATATCATCATCATCATCATCTCATCATGATATCATCATTATGATATCATCATCATCATCATCATCATCATCATCATCATCATCTCATCATGATATCATCATCATCATCATCTCATCATGATATCATCATCATCTCATCATAATATCATCATAATTATCATCATCATGTCATCATATCATCATCATGATATCATCATCATCATCATCTCATCATGATATCATCAGCATCATCATATTCTCATCATGATATCATCATCATCTCATCATGATATCATCATCATCTCATCATGATATCATCATCATCATCATCATCATCATCATCATCATCATCTCATCATGATATCATCATCATCATCATCTCATCATGATATCATCATCATCATCATCATCTCATCATGATATCATCATCATCATCATCATCATCTCATCATGATATCATCATCATCTCATCATGATATCATCATCATCATCATCTCATCATGATATCATCATCATCATCGCATCATGATATCATCATCATCTCATCATGATATCATCATCATCATCATCTCATCATGATATCATCATCATCATCATCATCATCATCTCATCATGATATCATCATCATCATCATCTCATCATGATATCATCATCTCATCATGTTATCATCATCATCTCACCATGATATCATCATCATCATCTCATCATGATATCATCATCATCATCATCATCTCTTCATGATATCATCATCATCATCTCATCATGATATCATCATCATGATATCATAATCATGACATCATCATCATCATCATCATCATCATCATCTCATCATGATATCATCATCATCTCATCATGATATCATCATCATCATCATCTCATCATGATATCATCATCATGATATCATCAGCATCTCATCACGATATCATCATCATCAGCTCATCATGATATCATCATCATCTCATCATATCATCAACATCATCTCATCGTGATATCATCATCATGATATCATCATCATCATCATCATCTCATCATGATATCATCATCATCTAATCATTATATCATCATCATAATCATCATCTCATCATGATATCATCATCATGATATCATCATCATCATCATCATCTCATCATGATATCATCATCATCTCATCATGATATCATCAGCATCATCATCATCATCTCATCATAATATCATCATAATTATCATCATCATGTCATCATGATATCATCATCATGATATCATCATCATCATCATCTCATCATGATATCATCAGCATCATCATATTCTCATAATGATATCATCATCATCTCATCATGATATCATCATCATCTCATCATGATATCATCATCATCATCATCATCATCATCATCTCATCATGATATCATCATCATCATCATCTCATCATGATATCATCATCATCATCATCATCATCTCATCATGATATCATCATCATCATCATCATCTCATCATGATATCATCATCATCTCATCATGATATCATCATCATCATCATCTCATCATGATATCATCATCATCATCGCATCATGATATCATCATCATCTCATCATGATATCATCATCATCATCATCTCATCATGATATCATCATCATCATCATCATCATCATCATCATCATCATCTCATCATGATATCATCATCATCATCATCTCATCATGATATCATCATCATCATCTCATCATGTTATCATCATCATCTCACCATGATATCATCATCATCATCTCATCATGATATCATCATCATCATCATCATCTCTTCATGATATCATCATCATAATCTCATCATGATATCATCATCATGATATCATAATCATGACATCATCATCATCATCATCATCATCATCTCATCATGATATCATCATCATCTCATCATGATATCATCATCATCTCATCATGATATCATCATCATCATCATCTCATCATGATATCATCATCATGATATCATCATCATCTCATCACGATATCATCATCATCAGCTCATCATGATATCATCATCATCTCATCATATCATCAACATCATCTCATCGTGATATCATCATCATGATATCATCATCATCATCATCTCATCATGATATCATCATCATCTCATCATTATATCATCATCATAATCATCATCTCATCATGATATCATCATCATGATATCATCATCATCATCATCATCTCATCATGATATCATCATCATCTCATCATGATATCATCAGCATCATCATCATCATCTCATCATGATATCATCATCATCTCATCATGATATCATCTGCATCATCATCATCATCATCATCATCATCATCATCATCATCATCATCATCTCATCATGATATCATCATCATCATCATCATCATCTCATCATGATATCATCATCATCATCATCATCATCATCATCATCATCTCATCATTATAATATCATCATCTCATCATGATATCATCATTATGATATCATCATCATCATCATCATCATCATCATCTCATCATGATATCATCATCATCATCATCTCATCATGATATCATCATTATGATATCATCATCATCATCATCATCATCATCATCATCATCATCATCTCATCATGATATCATCATCATCATCATCTCATCATGATATCATCATCATCTCATCATAATATCATCATAATTATCATCATCATGTCATCATGATATCATCATCATGATATCATCATCATCATCATCTCATCATGATATCATCAGCATCATCATATTCTCATCATGATATCATCATCATCTCATCATGATATCATCATCATCTCATCATGATATCATCATCATCATCATCATCATCATCATCATCATCTCATCATGATATCATCATCATCATCATCTCATCATGATATCATCATCATCATCATCTCATCATGATATCATCAGCATCATCATATTCTCATCATGATATCATCATCATCTCATCATGATATCATCATCATCTCATCATGATATCATCATCATCATCATCATCATCATCATCATCATCTCATCATGATATCATCATCATCATCATCTCATCATGATATCATCATCATCATCATCTCATCATGATATCATCATCATCTCATCATAATATCATCATAATTATCATCATCATGTCATCATGATATCATCATCATGATATCATCATCATCATCATCTCATCATGATATCATCAGCATCATCATATTCTCATCATGATATCATCATCATCTCATCATGATATCATCATCATCTCATCATGATATCATCATCATCATCATCATCATCATCATCATCATCTCATCATGATATCATCATCATCATCATCTCATCATGATATCATCATCATCATCTCATCATGATATCATCATCATCATCATCATCTCATCATGATATCATCATCATCTCATCATGATATCATCATCATCATCATCTCATCATGATATCATCATCATCATCGCATCATGATATCATCATCATCTCATCATGATATCATCATCATCATCATCTCATCATGATATCATCATCATCATCATCATCATCATCATCATCATCATCATCTCATCATGATATCATCATCATCATCATCTCATCATGATATCATCATCTCATCATGTTATCATCATCATCTCACCATGATATCATCATCATCATCTCATCATGATATCATCATCATCTCTTCATGATATCATCATCATCATCTCATCATGATATCATCATCATGATATCATAATCATGACATCATCATCATCATCATCTCATCATGATATCATCATCATCTCATCATGATATCATCTGCATCATCATCATCATCATCATCATCATCATCATCATCATCATCATCTCATCATGATATCATCATCATCATCATCATCATCATCATCATCATCTCATCATGATATCATCATCATCATCATCATCATCATCATCTCATCATGATATCATCATCATCATCATCATCATCATCATCTCATCATGATATCATCATCATCATCATCTCATCATGATATCATCATCATCATCATCATCTCATCATGATATCATCATCATCATCATCATCTCATCATGATATCATCATCATCTCATCATGATATCATCATCATCTCATCATGATATCATCATCATCATCGCATCATGATATCATCATCATCTCATCATGATATCATCATCATCATCATCTCATCATGATATCATCATCATCATCATCATCATCATCATCATCATCATCATCTCATCATGATATCATCATCATCATCATCATCTCATCATGATATCATCATCATCATCTCATCATGTTATCATCATCATCTCACCATGATATCATCATCATCATCTCATCATGATATCATCATCATCATCATCATCTCTTCATGATATCATCATCATAATCTCATCATGATATCATCATCATGATATCATAATCATGACATCATCATCATCATCATCATCATCATCATCTCATCATGATATCATCATCATCTCATCATGATATCATCATCATCTCATCATGATATCATCATCATCATCATCTCATCATGATATCATCATCATGATATCATCATCATCTCATCACGATATCATCATCATCAGCTCATCATGATATCATCATCATCTCATCATATCATCAACATCATCTCATCGTGATATCATCATCATGATATCATCATCATCATCATCTCATCATGATATCATCATCATCTCATCATTATATCATCATCATAATCATCATCTCATCATGATATCATCATCTGATTATCATCATCATCATCATCATCTCATCATGATATCATCATCATCTCATCATGATATCATCAGCATCATCATCATCATCTCATCATGATATCATCATCATCTCATCATGATATCATCTGCATCATCATCATCATCATCATCATCATCATCATCATCATCATCATCATCATCATCATCATCATCATCTCATCATGATATCATCATCATCATCATCATCATCTCATCATGATATCATCATCATCATCATCATCATCATCATCATCATCTCATCATTATAATATCATCATCTCATCATGATATCATCATTATGATATCATCATCATCATCATCATCATCATCATCTCATCATGATATCATCATCATCATCATCTCATCATGATATCATCATTATGATATCATCATCATCATCATCATCATCATCATCATCATCATCTCATCATGATATCATCATCATCATCATCTCATCATGATATCATCATCATCTCATCATAATATCATCATAATTATCATCATCATGTCATCATGATATCATCATCATGATATCATCATCATCATCATCTCATCATGATATCATCAGCATCATCATATTCTCATCATGATATCATCATCATCTCATCATGATATCATCATCATCTCATCATGATATCATCATCATCATCATCATCATCATCATCTCATCATGATATCATCATCATCATCATCTCATCATGATATCATCATCATCATCATCATCTCATCATGATATCATCATCATCATCATCATCTCATCATGATATCATCATCATCTCATCATGATATCATCATCATCATCATCTCATCATGATATCATCATCATCATCGCATCATGATATCATCATCATCTCATCATGATATCATCATCATCATCATCTCATCATGATATCATCATCATCATCATCATCATCATCATCATCATCATCTCATCATGATATCATCATCATCATCATCTCATCATGATATCATCATCTCATCATGTTATCATCATCATCTCACCATGATATCATCATCATCATCTCATCATGATATCATCATCATCATCATCATCTCTTCATGATATCATCATCATCATCTCATCATGATATCATCATCATGATATCATAATCATGACATCATCATCATCATCATCATCATCATCATCATCTCATCATGATATCATCATCATCTCATCATTATATCATCATCATGATATCATCATCATCTCATCACGATATCATCATCATCAGCTCATCATGATATCATCATCATCTCATCATATCATCAACATCATCTAATCGTGATATCATCATCATGATATCATCATCATCATCATCATCTCATCATGATATCATCATCATCTCATCATGATATCATCATCATGATATCATCATCATCATCATCATCTCATCATGATATCATCATCATCTCATCATGATATCATCAGCATCATCATCATCATCTCATCATGATATCATCATCATCTCATCATGATATCATCTGCATCATCATCATCATCATCATCATCATCATCATCATCATCATCTCATCATGATATCATCATCATCATCATCATCTCATCATGATATCATCATCATCATCATCATCATCATCATCATCATCATCATCATCATCATCTCATCATTATATCATCATCATCTCATCATGATATCATCATTATGATATCATCATCATCATCATCATCATCATCATCATCATCTCATCATGATATCATCATCATCTCATCATGATATCATCATCATGATATCATAATCATGACATCATCATCATCATCATCATCATCATCTCATCATGATATCATCATCATCTCATCATGATATCATCATCATCATCATCTCATCATGATATCATCATCATGATATCATCATCATCTCATCACGATATCATCATCATCAGCTCATCATGATATCATCATCATCTCATCATATCATCAACATCATCTCATCGTGATATCATCATCATGATATCATCATCATCATCATCTCATCATGATATCATCATCATCTCATCATTATATCATCATCATAATCATCATCTCATCATGATATCATCATCATGATATCATCATCATCATCATCTCATCATGATATCATCATCATCTCATCATGATATCATCAGCATCATCATCATCATCATCATCTCATCATGATATCATCATCATCTCATCATGATATCATCAGCATCATCATCATCATCATCATCATCATCATCATCATCATCATCTCATCATGATATCATCATCATCATCATCATCATCTCATCATGATGATATCATCATCATCATCATCATCATCATCATCATCATCTCATCATTATATCATCATCATCTCATCATGATATCATCATTATGATATCATCATCATCATCATCATCATCATCATCATCATCTCATCATGATATCATCATCATCATCATCTCATCATGATATCATCATCATGATATCATAATCATGACATCATCATCATCATCATCATCATCTCATCATGATATCATCATCATCTCATCATGATATCATCATCATCATCATCTCATCATGATATCATCATCATGATATCATCATCATCTCATCACGATATCATCATCATCAGCTCATCATTTTATCATCATCATCTCATCATATCATCAACATCATCTCATCGTGATATCATCATCATGATATCATCATCATCATCATCTCATCATGATATCATCATCATCTCATCATTATATCATCATCATAATCATCATCTCATCATGATATCATCATCATGATATCATCATCATCATCATCTCATCATGATATCATCATCATCTCATCATGATATCATCAGCATCATCATCATCATCATCATCTCATCATGATATCATCATCATCTCATCATGATATCATCAGCATCATCATCATCATCATCATCATCATCATCTCATCATGATATCATCATCATCATCATCATCTCATCATGATATCATCATCATCATCATCATCATCATCATCTCATCATTATATCATCATCATCTCATCATGATATCATCATCATGATATCATCATCATGATATCATCATCATCATCATCATCATCATCATCATCATCATCTCATCATGATATCATCATCATCATCATCATCATGATATCATCATCATCATCATCATCTCATCATAATATCATCATCATCTCATCATGATATCATCATCATCATCATCTCATCATGATATCATCATCATCATCTCATCATGATATCATCATCATCATCATCTCATCATGATATCATCAGCATCATCATCTCATCATGATATCATCATCATGATATCATCATCATCATCTCATCATATCATCATCATGATATCATCATCATCATCATCAACATCATCTCATCATGATATCATCATCATGATATCATCATCATCATCATCTCATCATGATATCATCATCATCATCTCATCATCATCATCATCTCATCATGATATCATCATCATCATCTCATCATGATATCATCATCATCATCATCTCATCATGATATCATCATCATCATCATCTCATCATGATATCATCATCAT
>JAYKOZ010000093.1:1590000-1592500 GCA_036172795.1 Pelodytes ibericus
CATCATCAGCTCATCATGGTATCATCATCATCTCATCATATCATCAACATCATCTCATCATGATATCATCATCATTATCATCATCATCACATCATTATATCATCATCATCATCATCATCATCATCTCATCATGATATCATCATCATCTCATCACGATATCATCATCATCAGCTCATCATGGTATCATCATCATCTCATCATGATATCATCATCATCTCATCATTATATCATCATCATCATCATCATCATCTCATCATGATATCATCATCATCTCATCATGATATCATCATCATCATCCTCATCATCATCTCATCATGATATCATCATCATCATCATCATCATCATCATCATCATCTCATCATGATATCATCATCATCATCATCATCATCATCTCATCATGTTATCATCATCATCATCTCACCATGATATCATCATCATCATCTCATCATGATATCATCATCATGATATCATCATCATCATCATCATCTCATCATGATATCATCATCATCATCTCATCATGATATCATCATCATTATATCATAATCATGACAACATCATCATCATCATCATCATCATCATCATCATCATCATCATCATCTCATCATGATATCATCATCATCTCATCATGATATCATCATCATCATCATCATCTCATCATGATATCATCATCATCTCATCATGATATCATCATCATGATATCATCATCATCTCATCACGATATCATCATCATCAGCTCATCATGATATCATCATCATCTCATCATATCATCAACATCATCTCATCATGATATCATCATCATCATCTCATCATGATATCATCATCATCTCATCATTATATCATCATCATCATCATCATCATCTCATCATGATATCATCATCATCTCATCATGATATCATCATCATCTCATCATGATATCATCATCATCATCATCATCATCATCTTCATCTCATCATGATATCATCATCATCTTATCACGATATCATCATCATCATCATCATCATCATCATCATCATCATCTCATCATGATATCATCATCATCATCCTCTCATCATTATATCATCATCATCATCTCATCATGATATCATCATCATGATATCATCATCATCATCTCATCATGATATCATCATCATCGTCATCATCTCATCATGATATCATCATCATCATCATCATCTCATCATGATATCATCATCATGATATCATCATTATCATCTCATCATTATATCATCATCATCATCATCATCATCATCATCATCATCTCATCATTATATCATCATCATCTCATCATGATATCATCATGATATCATCATCATCATCTCATCATGATATCATCATCATCATCATCATCTCATCATGATATCATCATCATCATATCATCATTATATCATCATCATCATCATCTCATCATGATATCATCATCATGATATCATCATCATCATCATCATCATCATCTCATCATGATATCATCATCATCATCATCATCTCATCATGATATCATCATCATCATTATCTCATCATGTTATCATCATCATCATCATCATCATCATCTCATCATGATATCATCATCATCTCATCATGATATCATCATCATCATCATCTCATCATGATATCATCATCATGATATCATCATCATCATCTCATCACGATATCATCATCATCAGCTCATCATGGTATCATCATCATCTCATCATGATATCATCATCATCTCATCATTATATCATCATCATCATCATCATCATCATCTCATCCTGATATCATCATCATCTCATCATGATATCATCATCATCATCATCATCATCATCATCTCATCATGATATCATCATCATCATCATCTCATCATGATATCATCATCATCTCATCATGATATCATCATCATCATCATCATCATCATCATCTCATCATGATATCATGATATCATCATCATAATATCATCATCATCATCATCATCATCATCATCTCATCATGATATCATCATCATCATCATCATCATCTCATCATGATATCATCATCATCTCATCATTATATCATCATCATCATCATCATCATCATCATCATCATCATCATCATCATCTCATCATGATATCATCATCATCTCATCATGATATCAACATCATCATCATCATCATCTCATCATGATATCATCATCATCTCATCATGATATCATCATCATCATCATCATCATCATCTCATCATGATATCATCATCATCATCGTCATCTCATCATGATATCATCATCATCTCATCATGATATCATCATCTCATCATGATATCATCATCTCATCTTGATATCATCATCATCATCATCATCATCATCATCATCATCATCATCATCATCTCATCATGATATCATCATCATCTCATCATGATATAATCATCATGATATCATCATCATTATCATCATCATCATCATCTCATCATGATATCATCATCATCATCTCATCATGATATCATCATCATCATCATCATCTCATCATGATATCATCATCTCATCATGATATCATCA
>JAYKOZ010000093.1:1602500-1607500 GCA_036172795.1 Pelodytes ibericus
TCCTCTCTGCTGTATCCTCCTTGCTGAACTACTGCAGTACCTTGTGGATTACTAAACTGCTCCTCTCTGCTGTATATTATCGTATCCTGGTGAGTACCTTACACTCTATACCTATATTCCTGTACCCGTATCCTGACCTCCTATACCAAACCTTACATAATCACCAAGCCAAAAAATGGAGGCCACGGGTTTAACAGACGCCATCTCAGCCTTAACACAGCAATTAGCTGCGCTGAATCAGACCGTACAAGATCTCCAGTCGGGTCAGAATCAATTGCAACATCAATTGCAGCAACTTCAAGCCAGCCATACCAGTCATCCAGAACCAATCATGGCACCCCCAGTACCTTCTCAATTTCCCATGGAAGGAGCCACTGCACTGGAACCCCAGGTTGTGCTACCTGAAAAATTTTCTGGGAATCGATCTAAATATCGGACTTTTGTCACCTCCTGTCAAATATTATTTAATCTACGACCCAGGACCTATGCCTCTGACTATGTTAAGGTTCATACGGTAATATCTTTATTAACTGAGGAGCCACAGCTCTGGGCTCATCATTTATTACACGTGAACAGTCCACTACTTGAATCATGGGGTTCTTTTAAACAGGCCTTGGACTCCCTCTATGAAGATCCTTTTAGAGTTTCATCAGCTACCACCACTATATGAACCCTTCGTCAGGGTCGACGACCCGTGGAAGAGTACATAACCGAATTCAGAAGAATTGCTTTAGAAACAACCTGGAATGAATCTGCATTATTAGATCAATTCCGTTTGGGACTTTCGGATGCCTTAAAGGATGAACTAGCACGTGTCGGAATACCCACCTCTCTGGATGCCTTAACCAGACAAGTAACTCAGATAGACAGAAGACTGAGAGAAAGAAGAGCAGAGAGGCATTCCTCTTTACCTACCTCTAGTTCTCCACATTTCTTCCCCACTGAGCCGTCTCAATCTTCTTCTACTACGGAGGAACCCATGCAAATTGGGTTAACGAGAGGCCCCTTATCTCCTGAAGAAAAAGCAAGGCGTAGGGCCCAGAATTTGTGTCTATATTGTGGCAGAGCAGGCCATATGTATAAGGAGTGCCGAGCCAGACGACGCCTACCACAGGGTAAGTCCATACAAATAGACCAGAAATGCCCTGCTGTACGTACACCCCATTTATCCATCTCTCTCTCCCTACAGTGGACTAACAACCCTATCATGGTATCAGCAATGATTGACTCTGGGGCCAGCGGTTGCTTCATTGATGGTGAACTAGCCAAGACCCTGTCCCTTCCTCTCCGGCTAAAACCCCAACCATTGCAGATACAATTAGTGGATGGTAGTCCCTTGAAAACAGGACCTATCACTCACGAAACCGTTCCCCTCATCGTTACCATCGGGGACAATCATAAAGAATGGCTCCAATTTGACGTGGTACCCACACCTATTTTTCCAGTCATCCTGGGACTCCCTTGGCTTCGATCTCATAATCCTGTCATAAACTGGGAGACCGGAACCTTCGTCTTTTCGTCCACGTATTGTACCACCAGATGCCTCCCTGAAGCTACGTTATGTGTTACCCAAGATAATCAGACACCTTCTGGACTACCGGCAAGTTATCTACAGTTCTGTGATGTTTTTGAAAAGAAAAAGGCTGACATTCTACCACCTCATCGGAGTTATGATTGCCCGATCGAGTTACTTCCCGGCGCCTCCATACCGTTTGGAAGAATTTATCCTTTGGCAGAACCAGAACTCTCATCACTCAAGGCTTATATTGATGAGAATTTAGCAAAAGGTTTTATCAGACCTTCGTCCTCCCCAGCCGGAGCAGGAATATTCTTCGTCAAAAAGAAAGATGGTGGATTGAGGCCTTGTATTGACTACCGGGAACTGAATAAGATAACTACGAAGAACAGATATCCCCTTCCTCTCATATCTGAATTGATGGATCGTTTACGTACGGCACAAATATTCACTAAAATCGATCTCAGGGGAGCGTACAATCTGGTAAGAATCCGCAAAGGGGATGAATGGAAAACCGCCTTCAGATCTCGCTATGGTCACTTCGAGTATCAAGTCATGCCCTTCGGCCTTTGTAACGCACCCGCCACCTTTCAGCACTTCATTAATGATATATTTCATGACATTTTGGATCAATTTGTGATCGTCTATCTGGACGACATTCTCATCTACTCCTCGTCCCTACCCCAGCATCGCCATCATGTACAGACTGTATTATCACGTCTCCGTCAACACAAACTGTACGCTAAGTTGGAAAAATGTATTTTCGAAACTACAACTGTAGAATTTCTGGGCTTTATACTATCCCCCAATAATATCCGAATGGATCCAAAGAAAGTGGATGCTATTCTCCAATGGCCCATACCCACTGACAGGAGAGCCGTCCAGAGATTTGTTGGATTTGCAAATTTCTATAGGAAATTCGTCCGGAATTTCTCCAAACTTGTACAACCTATCACCATCCTCACTTCAAAAAATAGCAGGTTTGAATGGACAATGGCTGCCCAAGACGCCTTCGATACCCTAAAGTCGAGATTTACCACGGCTCCCGTCCTGGCTCTTCCTGACCCTTCTACCGCCTACACCTTGGAAGTTGATGCTTCCGATACTGCTGTTGGGGCAATACTATCGCAACGGCAGAACTATGACAGTCGTCTTCATCCAGTTGCCTTCTTCTCTAGAACACTATCCAGTGCTGAACGTAATTACGATGTGGGAGAACGAGAATTATTAGCGATAAAACTCGCATTGGAGGAATGGCGTCATCTACTGGAGGGAGCGACATACCCTATCACGGTTTACACTGATCATAAGAACTTAGAATATCTGAAAACGGCTAAACGCCTCCAACCTCGTCAAGCCCGATGGGCCTTATTCTTTGTTCGATTCCAACTACACATTACCTTTCGGCCTGGCTCACGCAATGGGAAGGCAGATGCACTATCGAGAATGACGGAACAAGAAGATGCAGTACCGTCAAACAACCACACTATCTTACAACCTAACCATTTTTTGGCAATGACTCAATCCGTCTGGGACACTCTACGAACCCATTCCTCTACCTTGACATCGCCTCCACTACCTCTGTTACAACTGAGACAAGGATTATACTATCACAAAGATAAAATATACGTTCCGTCTGAAGTTCGTCCTCTCATTCTCAAGACGTTCCACGATACCCCGACAGCAGGGCATGGAGGAATCCGACAAACCAAGGACCTTATCCTGCGCACCTTTTGGTGGCCATCCTTGATAAAAGATGTGATGAATTTCGTCAACTCCTGTCCCATCTGCGCCCGTTCCAAGGAGACCCATATCCGTCCTGCCGGCCTCCTGCAGCCTCTCCCCATTCCTTCCAGACCCTGGACTGATGTTTCCATGGATTTTATCACCGATCTCCCACCGTCACAACGTTATACCACCCTTATGGTTGTTGTTGATCGATTCACAAAGACCGCTCATTTTATCCCTTCAATCAAACTTCCTTCCGCTACTGAGACAGCAGAACTTTTTATTCGTGAAATCTTCAGACTCCATGGACTCCCTGAGAACATTGTTTCTGACCGAGGGTCACAATTTACCTCTCGTTTCTGGAAGGCATTTTGCAAGGGGTTGCATATCCATCGTTCTCTTTCCACCGCATTCCACCCACAGAGCAATGGACAAACAGAGAGAACAAATCAAACAGTTGAACAATACTTACGGTGCTTCTCTACTCACTTACAAGACAATTGGGCCTCCTATCTACCATTAGCTGAATTTGCATACAACAATCATATCCATTGCTCCCTGAAAATGTCCCCATTTTTTGCCAGTTACGGGTTCCATCCCTCCATGCTCCCTGGTTCTCCTATGACTGGTCTCGTTCCTTCTGCGGATGTTCATGTGCGTAACCTTGTCAGTACTTACTCCATGATTCGTACCACCTTACGTCGTGCTCAACTACAGTACAAGTTCTTTGCTGATCGTCACCGTTCCCCGGCTCCTTCCTATCATGTAGGTGATAAAGTGTGGCTCTCTACTAAACATCTGAAATTGTCCTGTCCTACCCGCAAATTGGGCCCGAGGTTCATTGGTCCTTTCTCTATTCTGGAACTTATCGGGCCTCTGGCTGTGAAATTGCAACTTCCCTCCTCCATACGAGTCCACCCTGTCTTTCATTCCTCGCTTCTCAAACCCTGGTTACCCAATCCTTATCCTGACAGATGTGTTCGGCCTCCTGCTCCGATTCTTGTTAATGGAATCGAAGAATATGAAGTGGAAGAGATCCTGGATTCTAGACTCCATAGAGGTCAATTGCAATACTTGGTGCATTGGAAAGGATACGATTCTGCTGATCGCTCATGGGAACCAGCCAAAGAAGTCCATGCGAGTGATCTGGTTCGTGCCTTTCATGCCTTACACCCATCCAGACCTTGTCCTTCACGGGCCCGGAGGTCCCGCCTTGGGAGGGGGATCTGTCAGGTCCCGCCGCGCAGCTCCTCTCCGGAGTACCCAGTCCTCGCTGGATGTCACGGAGTAGCAGGGGACCTGTGCTCTGTATCGGCGGCTTCTCTTCCAGCGCGCGTCACCAACGACGGTGCACGCGCCCCTCCTCTCTGCAGCATCATCCAAGCCGGCACGCGCGTCATGACGTCACCAGGCGCGAAGTTTAAAAGGAATCACCAAGCTGAATACTGTGCTTGGTGATTCTTGCTCATGTACTGCCTATATTGCGTACCTGCCTTTCTGTCTCCCCGTTACCGACCCGGATTGTCTATTGTTGTTCCCTGCCTTCTCCTACCCGACCCTGGATTGTATTACTGGACTACCTGCCTGCCTATACCCTTGACCTGGACTGTATCACTGGACTACCTGCCTGCCTATACCCTTGACCTGGATTGTTTTACCGATTACCTGCCTGCCTATGCCCCTGACCTCGGATTTCTAACTACTCTTGCTGTTGTATGCTGCGTATTAACCACCTCCTTGCTGAACTACTGCAGTA
>JAYKOZ010000093.1:1610000-1617500 GCA_036172795.1 Pelodytes ibericus
CATCATCATCATCATCATCTCATCATTATATCATCATCATCTCATCATGATATCATCATGATATCATCATCATCATCATCATCATCTCATCATGATATCATCATCATCATCATTATCATCATCTAATCATAATATCATCATCATCTCATCATGATATCATCATCATCATCTCATCATGATATCATCATCATCATCTCATCATGATATCATCATCATCATCATCTCATCATGTTATCATCATCATCATCATCATCATCATCTCATCATGATATCATCATCATCATCATCATCATCATCATCATCATCATCATCATCATGATATCATCATCATCATCATCATCATCATCATCATCATCATCTCATCATGATATCATCATCATCTTATCACAATATCATCATCATCATCATCATCATCATCTCATCATGATATCACCATCATCATCCTCTCATCATTATATCATCATCATCATCTCATCATGATATCATCATCATGATATCATCATCATCATCTCATCATGATATCATCATCATCATCATCATCATCTCATCATGATATCATCATCATCATCATATCATCATTATATCATCATCATCATCTCATCATGATATCATCATCATCATGATATCATCATCATCATCATCATCATCATCATCATCTCATCATGATATCATCATCATCATCATCATCTCATCATGATATCATCATCATCATCATCTCATCATGTTATCATCATCATCATCATCATCATCATCATCTCATCATGATATCATCATCATCTCATCATAATATCATCATCATCATCATCATCATCTCATCATGATATCATCATCATGATATCATCATCATCATCTCATCACGATATCATCATCATCAGCTCATCATGGTATCATCATCATCATCTCATCATGATATCATCATCATCTCATCATTATATCATCATCATCATCATCATCATCATCTCATCCTGATATCATCATCATCTCATCATGATATCATCATCATCATCATCATCATCATCTCATCATGATATCATCATCATCATCATCTCATCATGATATCATCATCATCTCATCATGATATCATCATCATCATCATCATCATCATCATCATCATCATCTCATCATGATATCATGATATCATCATCATGATATCATCATCATCATCATCTCATCATGATATCATCATCATCATCATCATCATCATCATCATCTCATCATGATATCATCATCATCTCATCATGATATCATCATCATCTCATCATGATATCATCATCATCATCTCATCATGATATCATCATCATCATCATCGTCATCTCATCATGATATCATCATCATCTCATCATGATATCATCATCATGATATCATCATCATCATCATCATCATCATCTCATCATGATATCATCATCATCATCATCATCATTATCATCATCTAATCATAATATCATCATCATCTCATCATGATATCATCATCATCATCTCATCATGATATCATCATCATCATCATCATCTCATCATGTTATCATCATCATCATCATCATCATCATCTCATCATGATATCATCATCATCATCATCATCTCATCATGATATCATCATCATGATATCATCATCATCATCATCATCTCATCATGATATCATCATCATGATATCATCATCATCATCATCTCATCACGATATCATCATCATCAGCTCATCATGGTATCATCATCATCTCATCATATCATCAACATCATCTCATCATGATATCATCATCATGATATCATCATCATCATCATCATCATCTCATCATGATATCATCATCATCTCATCATAATCATCATTATCATCATCATCTCATCATGATATCATCAAGATATCATCATTATCATCTCATCATGATATCATCATCATCATCATCATCATCATCATCATCATCTCATCATGATATCATCATCATCATCATCATCATCTCATCATGATATCATCATCATCTCATCATGATATCATCATCATCATCATCTCATCATGATATCATCATCATTATCATCATCATCACATCATTATATCATCATCATCATCATCTCATCATGATATCATCATCATCTCATCATGATATCATCATCATCTCATCACGATATCATCATCATCAGCTCATCATGGTATCATCATCATCTCATCATGATATCATCATCATCTCATCATTATATCATCATCATCATCTCATCATGATATCATCATCATCTCATCATGATATCATCATCATCATCCTCATCATCATCTCATCATGATATCATCATCATCATCATCATCATCTCATCATGATATCATCATCATCATCATCTCATCATGTTATCATCATCATCATCTCACCATGATATCATCATCATCATCTCATCATGATATCATCATCATGATATCATCATCATCATCATCTCATCATGATATCATCATCATCATCTCATCATGATATCTTCATCATTATATCATAATCATGACATCATCATCATCATCATCATCATCATCATCATCATCATCATCATCTCATCATGATATCATCATCATCTCATCATGATATCATCATCATCATCATCATCTCATCATGATATCATCATCATCTCATCATGATATCATCATCATGATATCATCATCATCTCATCACGATATCATCATCATCAGCTCATCATGATATCATCATCATCTCATCATATCATCAACATCATCTCATCATGATATCATCATCATGATATCATCATCATCATCATCTCATCATGATATCATCATCTCATCATTATATCATCATCATCATCATCATCATCTCATCATGATATCATCATCATCTCATCATGATATCATCATCATCATCATCATCATCATCATCATCTCATCATGATATCATCATCATCTTATCACGATATCATCATCATCATCATCATCATCTCATCATGATATCACCAACATCATCCTCTCATCATTATATCATCATCATCATCTCATCATGATATCATCATCATGATATCATCATCATCATCATCTCATCATGATATCATCATCATCATCATCATCTCATCATGATATCATCATCATCTTATCACGATATCATCATCATCATCATCATCATCTCATCATGATATCACCAACATCATCCTCTCATCATTATATCATCATCATCATCTCATCATGATATCATCATCATGATATCATCATCATCATCATCTCATCATGATATCATCATCATCATCATCATCTCATCATGATATCATCATCATAATCATCATCTCATCATGATATCATCATCATGATATCATCATTATCATCTCATCATTATATCATCATCATCATCATCATCTCATCATTATATCATCATCATCTCATCATGATATCATCATCATCATCATCATCTCATCATGCTATCATCATCATCATCATCTCATAATGTTATCATCATCATCATCATCATCATCATCATCATCATCATCTCATCATGATATCATCATCATCTCATCATGATATCATCATCATCTCATCATGATATCATCATCATGATATCATCATCATCATCTCATCACGATATCATCATCATCAGCTCATCATGGTATCATCATCATCTCATCATGATATCATCATCATCTCATCATTATATCATCATCATCATAATCATCATCATCTCATCCTGATATCATCATCATCTCATCATGATATCATCATGATATCATCATTATCATCTCATCATTATATCATCATCATCATCATCATCATCATCATCATCATCATCATCATCATCTCATCATGATATCATCATGATATCATCATCATCATCTCATCATGAAATCATCATCATCATCATCTCATCATGATATCATCATCATCATCATATCATCATGATATCATCATCATCTCATCATGATATCATCATCATCATCTCATCATGATATCATCATCATATCATCATCATATCATCATCATCATCATCTCATCATGATATCATCATCATGACATCATCATCAGCATCATCACCTCATCATGATATCATCATCATGATATCATCATCATCATCATCATCATCTCATCCTGATATCATCATCATCATCATCTCATCATGATATCATCATCATCTCATCATGATATCATCATCATCATCTCATCATGATATCATCATCATGATATCATCATCATGATATCATCATCATCATCATCATCATCATCTCATCATGATATCATCATCATCATCATCATCATCATCATCTCATCATGATATCATCATCATCATCTCATCATGATATCATCATCATGATATCATCATCATGATATCATCATCATCATCTCATCATGATATCATCATCATCATCTCATCATGATATCATCATCATGATATCATCATCATTATCTTCATCATCTCAACATGATATCATCATCATGATATCATAATCATGATATCATCATCATCATCTCATCATGATATCATCATCATCATCATCATCATCATCATCTCATCATGATATCATCATCATCATCTCATCATGATATCATCATCATGATATCATCATCATGATATCATCATCATGATATCATCATCATCATCTCATCATGATATCATCATCATCATCTCATCATGATATCATCATCATGATATCATCATCATTATCTTCATCATCTCAACATGATATCATAATCATGATATCATCATCATCTCATCATGATATCATCATCATCTCATCATGATATCATCATCATCATCATCATCATCATGATATCATCATCATCTCATCATGATATCATCATCATCATCATCATCATCTCATCATGATATCATCATCATCATCTCATCATGATATCATCATCATGATATCATCATCATCTTATCATGATATCATCATCATCATCATCTCATCATGATACCATCATCATCATCTCATCATGATATCATCATCATGATATCATCATCATCATCTCATCATGATATCATAATCATCTTATCATGATATCATCATCATCATCATCATCATCTCATCATGATACCATCATCATCAGCTCATCACGATATCATCATCTCATCATGATATCATCATCATCATCATCATCATCATCTCGTCATGATATCATCATCATCATCATCTCATCATGATATCATCATCACCATCATCTCATCATGATATCATCATCATCTCATCATGATATCATCATCATGATATCATCATCATCATCATCATCTCATCATGATATCATCATCATCATCATCATCATCATCTCATCATGATATCATCATCATTATCATCATCATCTCATCATTATATCATCATCATTATATCATCATCATCATCATCTCATCATGATATCATCATCATGATATCATCATCATCATCATCTGATCACGATATCATCATCATCAGCTCATCATGGTATCATCATCATCTCATCATGACATCATCATCATCTTATCATTATATCATCATCATCATCATCATCATCTCATCATGATTTCATCATCATGATATCATCATCATCATCTCATCATGATATCATCATCATCATCATCTCATCATTATATCATCATCATCATCATCATCATCATCTCATCATGATATCATCATCATCATCATCATCATCATCTCATCATGATATCATCATCATCATCTCATCATTATATCATCATTATCATCATCATCATCTCATCATGATATCATCAAGATATCATCATTATCATCTCATCATGATATCATCATCATCATCATCATCATCATCATCATCTCATCATGATATCATCATCATCATCATCATCTCATCATTATATCATCATCATCATCATCATCATCATCATCTCATCATGATATCATCATCATCATCATCATCATCTCATCATGATATCATCATCATCATCTCATCATTATATCATCATTATCATCATCATCTCATCATGATATCATCAAGATATCATCATTATCATCTCATCATGATATCATCATCATCATCATCATCATCATCATGATATCATCATCATCATCATCATCTCATCATGATATCATCATCATCATCTCATCATTATATCATCATTATCATCATCATCTCATCATGATATCATCAAGATATCATCATTATCATCTCTTCATGATATCATCATCATCATCATCATCTCATCATGATATCATCATCATCATCATCATCATCATCTCATCATGATATCATCATCATCATCATCATCATCACATCATTATATCATCATCATCATCATCCTCATCATCTCATCATGTTATCATCATCATCTCATCATGATATCATCATCATCTCATCACGATATCATCATCATCAGCTCATCATGGTATCATCATCATCTCATCATGATATCATCATCATCTCATCATTATATCATCATCATCATCATCATCTCATCATGATATCATCATCATCTCATCATGATATCATCATCATCATCCTCATCATCATCTCATCATGATATCATCATCATCATCTCATAATGATATCATCATCATCATCATCTCATCATGTTATCATCATCATCATCTCACCATGATATCATCATCATCATCTCATCATGATATCATCATCATGATATCATCATCATCATCATCTCATCATGATATCATCATCATCATCTCATCATGATATCCTCATCATTATATCATAATCATGACATCATCATCATCATCATCATCATCATCATCTCATCATGATATCATCATCATCTCATCATGATATCATCATCATCATCATCATCTCATCATGATATCATCATCATCTCATCATCAGCTCATCATGATATCATCATCATCTCATCACGATATCATCATCATCAGCTCATCATGATATCATCATCATCTCATCATATCATCAACATCATCTCATCATGATATCATCATCATGATATCATCATCATCATCATCATCTCATCATGATATCATCATCATCTCATCATGATATCATCATCATCTCATCATGATATCATCATCATCATCGTCATCTCATCATGATATCATCATCATCATCATCATCAACATCATCATCATCTCATCATTATATCATCATCATCTCATCATGATATCATCATCATGATATCATCATCATCATCATCATCTCATCATGATATCATCATCATCATCATCATTATCATCATCTAATCATAATATCATCATCATCTCATCATGATGTCATCATCATCATCTCATCATGATATCATCATCATCATCTCATCATGATATCATCATCATCATCATCTCATCATGTTATCATCATCATCATCATCATCATCATCATCTCATCATGATATCATCATCATCATCATCATCATCATCATCATCTCATCATGATATCATCATCATGATATCATCATCATCATCATCATCTCATCATGATATCATCATCATGATATCATCATCATCATCATCTCATCACGATATCATCATCATCAGCTCATCATGGTATCATCATCATCTCATCATATCATCAACATCATCTCATCATGATATCATCATCATGATATCATCATCATCATCATCATCATCATCTCATCA
>JAYKOZ010000093.1:1622500-1630000 GCA_036172795.1 Pelodytes ibericus
CATCATCATCATCATCATCATCATCTCATCATGATATCATCATCATCATCATCATCATCATCATCATCATCTCATCATGATATCATCATCATCTCATCATGATATCATCATCATCATCTCATCATGATATCATCATCATCTCATCATGATATCATCATCATCATCATCTCATCATAATATCATCATCATCTCATCATGATATCATCATCATCATCATCATCATCTCATCATGATATCATCATCATCATCTCATCATGATATCATCATCATCATCTCATCATGTTATCATCATCATCATCTCATCATGATATCATCATCATCATCATCATCATCTCATCATGATATCATCATCATGATATCATCATCATCATCATCTCATCATGATATCATCATCATCATCTCATCATGATATCATCATCATCATCTCATCATGATATCATCATCATCTCATCATGATATCATCATCATCATCTCATCATGATATCATCATCATCTCATCATGATATCATCATCATCATCATCTCATCATAATATCATCATCATCTCATCATGATATCATCATCATCATCATCATCATCTCATCATGATATCATCATCATCATCTCATCATGATATCATCATCATCATCTCATCATGTTATCATCATCATCATCTCATCATGATATCATCATCATCATCATCATCATCTCATCATGATATCATCATCATGATATCATCATCATGATATCATCATCATCATCATCTCATCATGATATCATCATCATCATCTCATCATGATATCATCATCATCATCTCATCATGTTATCATCATCATCATCTCATCATGATATCATCATCATCATCATCATCATCATCATCATCTCATCATATCATCATCATGATATCATCATCATCATCTCATGATATCATCATCATGATATCATCATCATCATCTCATCATGTTATCATCATCATCATCATCTCATCATGATATCATCATCATCATCATCATCATCATCATCATCTCATCATGATATCATCATCATGATATCATCATCATCATCATCTCATCATATCATCATCATGATATCATCATCATCATCATCTCATGATATCATCATCATGATATCATCATCATCATCTCATCATCATGATATCATCATGATATCATCATCATCATCATCTCATCATGATATCATCATCATCATCTCATCATGATATCATCATCATCATCTCATCATGTTATCATCATCATCATCTCATCATGATATCATCATCATCATCATCATCTCATCATGATATCATCATCATGATATCATCATCATCATCTCATCATCATGATATCATCATGATATCATCATCATCATCATCATCATCATCATCATCATCATCATCTCATCATGATATCATCATCATGATATCATCATCATCTCATCATGATATCTTCATCATCACATCATGATATCATCATCATAATATCATCATCATCTCATCATGTTATCATCATCATGATATCATCATCATCTTATCATGATATCATCATCATCATCATCATCTCATCATGATACCATCATCATCAGCTCATCATGATATCATCATCATCATCTCATCATGTTATCATCATCATCATCTCATCATGATATCATCATCATCATCATCATCATCATCATCTCATCATGATATCATCATCATGATATCATCATCATCATCATCATCTCATCATGATATCATCATCATCATCTCATCATGATATCATCATCATCATCTCATCATGTTATCATCATCATCATCATCATCTCATCATGATATCATCATCATCATCATCTCATCATGATATCATCATCATGATATCATCATCATCATCTCATCATGATATCATCATCATCATCATCATCATCTCATCATGATATCATCATCATCATCTCATCATCATCATCTCATCATATCATCATCATGATATCATCATCATGATATCATCATCATCATCTCATCATCATGATATCATCATCATCATCTCATGATATCATCATCATGATATCATCATCATCATCATCTCATCATCATGATATCATCATGATATCATCATCATCATCATCATCATCATCATCATCATCTCATCATGATATCATCATCATCATCATCTCATCATGATATCATCATCATCATCATCATCATCATCATCATCTCATCATGATATAATCATCATGATATCATCATCATCATCTCATCATGATATCATCATCATCATCATCATCTCATCATGATATCATCATCATGATATCATCATCATGATATCATCATCATCATCTCATCATATCATCATCATGATATCATCATCATCATCATCTCATGATATCATCATCATGATATCATCATCATCTCATCATCATGATATCATCATGATATCATCATCATCATCATCATCATCATCATCATCTCATCATGATATCATCATCATCATCATATCATGTTATCATCATCATCATCTCATCATGATATCATCATCATCATCATCATCATCTCATCATGATATCATCATCATCATCATCATCATCTCATCATGATATCATCATCATCATCATCATCATCTCATCATGATATCATCATCATGATATCATCATCATCATCTCATCATCATCATCTCATCATATCATCATCATGATATCATCATCATCATCATCTCATGATATCATCATCATGATATCATCATCATCATCTCATCATCATGATATCATCATCATCATCATCATCATCATCATCATCATCATCTCATCATGATATCATCATCATGATATCATCATCATCATCATCATCTCATCATGATATCATCATCATAATATCATCATCATCTCATCATGATATCATCATCATGATATCATCATCATCTTATCATGATATCATCATCATCATCATCATCATCTCATCATGATACCATCATCATCAGCTCATCATGATATCATCATCTCATCATGATATCATCATCATCATCATCATCATCTCATCATGATATCATCATCATCATCATCTCATCATGATATCATCATCACCATCATCTCATCATGATATCATCATCATCTCATCATGATATCATCATCATGATATCATCATCATCATCATCTCATCATGATATCATCATCATCATCATCTCATCATGATATCATCATCATGATATCATCATCATCATCATCTCATCATGATATCATCATCATCATCATCTCATCATGATATCATCATCATGATATCATCATCATCATCTCATCATGATATCATCATCATGATATCATCATCATGATATCATCATCATCATCTCATCATGATATCATCATCATCATCTCATCATGATATCATCATCATGATATCATCATCATCATCTCATCATGATATCATCATCATGATATCATCATCATTATCTTCATCATCTCAACATGATATCATCATCATGATATCATAATTATGATATCATCATCATCATCTCATCATGATATCATCATCATCATCATCATCATCATCTCATCATGATATCATCATCATCATCTCATCATGATATCATCATCATGATATCATCATCATCATCATCATCATCATCTCATCATGATATCATCATCATCATCTCATCATGATATCATCATCATGATATCATCATCATTATCTTCATCATCTCAACATGATATCATCATCATGATATCATAATCATGATATCATCATCATCTCATCATGATATCATCATCATCTCATCATGATATCATCATCATCATCATCATATCATCATGATATCATCATCATCTTATCACGATATCATCATCATCATCATCATCATCATCATCATCATCATCTCATCATGATATCATCATCATCATCTCATCATGATATCATCATCATGATATCATCATCATCTTATCATGATATCATCATCATCATCATCATCAACTCATCATGATACCATCATCATCATCTCATCATGATATCATCATCATGATATCATCATCATCATCTCATCATGATATCATCATCATCTTATCATGATATCATCATCATCATCATCATCATCTCATCATGATACCATCATCATCAGCTCATCACGATATCATCATCTCATCATGATATCATCATCATCATCATCATCATCATCATCATCATCTCATCATGATATCATCATCATCATCATCTCATCATGATATCATCATCACCATCATCTCATCATGATATCATCATCATCTCATCATGATATCATCATCATGATATCATCATCATCATCATCTCATCATGATATCATCATCATCATCATCATCTCATCATGATATCATCATCATTATCATCATCATCTCATCATTATATCATCATCATTATATCATCATCATCATCATCTCATCATGATATCATCATCATGATATCATCATCATCATCATCTCATCACGATATCATCATCATCAGCTCATCATGGTATCATCATCATCTCATCATGACATCATCATCATCTTATCATTATATCATCATCATCATCATCATCTCATCATGATTTCATCATCATGATATCATCATCATCATCTCATCATGATATCATCATCATCATCTCATCATTATATCATCATCATCATCATCATCATCTCATCATGATATCATCATCATCTCATCATGATATCATCATCATGATATCATCATCATCTCATCATGATATCATCATCATCTCATCATGATATCATCATCATCATCATCATCATCTCATCACGATATCATCATCATCAGCTCATCATGGTATCATCATCATCTCATCATGACATCATCATCATCTCATCATTATATCATCATCATCATCATCATCTCATCATGATTTCATCATCATGATATCATCATCATCATCTCATCATGATATCTTCATCATCATCTCATCATTATATCATCATCATCATCATCATCATCATCATCATCTCATCATGATATCATCATCATCTCATCATGATATCATCATCATCTCATCATGATATCATCATCATCTCATCATGATATCATCAGCATCATCATCATCATCATCATCATCATCATCTCATCATGATATCATCATCATCATCATCATCTCATCATGATATCATCATCATCATCATCATCTCATCATTATATCATCATCATCATCATCATCATCATCTCATCATGATATCATCATCATCTCATCATGATATCATCATCATGATATCATCATCATCTCATCATGATATCATCATCATCTCATCATGATATCATCATCATCATCATCTCATCACGATATCATCATCATCAGCTCATCATGGTATCATCATCATCTCATCATGACATCATCATCATCTCATCATTATATCATCATCATCATCATCATCTCATCATGATTTCATCATCATGATATCATCATCATCATCTCATCATGATATCATCATCATCATCTCATCATTATATCATCATCATCATCATCATCATCTCATCATGATATCATCATCATCTCATCATGATATCATCAGCATCATCATCATCATCATCATCATCATCATCATCATCATCTCATCATGATATCATCATCATCTCATCATGATATCATCAGCATCATCATCATCATCATCATCTCATCATGATATCATCATCATCATCATCATCATCATCATCATCATCATCTCATCATGATATCATCATCATCATCATCATCATCATCATCATCTCATCATGATATCATCATCATCTCATCATGATATCATCATCATCATCTCATCATGATATCATCATCATCTCATCATGATATCATCATCATCATCATCTCATCATAATATCATCATCATCTCATCATGATATCATCATCATCATCATCATCTCATCATGATATCATCATCATCATCTCATCATGATATCATCATCATCATCTCATCATGTTATCATCATCATCATCTCATCATGATATCATCATCATCATCATCTCATCATGATATCATCATCATGATATCATCATCATCATCATCTCATCATGATATCATCATCATCATCTCATCATGATATCATCATCATCATCTCATCATGTTATCATCATCATCATCTCATCATGATATCATCATCATCATCATCATCATCTCATCATGATATCATCATCATGATATCATCATCATCATCTCATCATATCATCATCATGATATCATCATCATCATCTCATCATGATATCATCATCATGATATCATCATCATCATCTCATCATATCATCATCATGATATCATCATCATCATCTCATGATATCATCATCATGATATCATCATCATCATCATCTCATCATGTTATCATCATCATCATCTCATCATGATATCATCATCATCATCATCATCATCATCATCTCATCATGATATCATCATCATGATATCATCATCATCATCTCATCATATCATCATCATGATATCATCATCATCATCATCTCATGATATCATCATCATGTTATCATCATCATCATCTCATCATCAAGATATCATCATGATATCATCATCATCATCATCATCATCTCATCATGATATCATCATCATCATCTCATCATGATATCATCATCATCATCTCATCATGTTATCATCATCATCATCTCATCATGATATCATCATCATCATCATCATCATCATCTCATCATGATATCATCATCATGATATCATCATCATCATCTCATCATCATGATATCATCATGATATCATCATCATCATCATCATCATCATCATCATCATCTCATCATGATATCATCATCATGATATCATCATCATCTCATCATGATATCTTCATCATCACATCATGATATCATCATCATAATATCATCATCATCTCATCATGATATCATCATCATGATATCATCATCATCTTATCATGATATCATCATCATCATCATCTCATCATGATACCATCATCATCAGCTCATCATGATATCATCATCTCATCATGATATCATCATCATCATCATCTCATCACGATATCATCATCATCAGCTCATCATGGTATCATCATCATCTCATCATGACATCATCATCATCTTATCATTATATCATCATCATCATCATCATCATCTCATCATGATTTCATCATCATGATATCATCATCATCATCTCATCATGATATCATCATCATCATCTCATCATTATATCATCATCATCATCATCATCATCTCATCATGATATCATCATCATCTCATCATGATATCATCATCATGATATCATCATCATCATCTCATCATGATATCATCATCATCATCATCATCATCATCATCATCATCATCATCATCATCTCATCATGATATCATCATCATCATCTCATCATGTTATCATCATCATCATCTCATCATGATATCATCATCATCATCATCATCATCTCATCATGATATCATCATCATCATCTCATCATGATATCATCATCATCATCATCATCATCTCATCATGATATCATCATCATCATCATGATATCATCATCATCATCTCATCATCATCATCTCATCATATCATCATCATGATATCATCATCATCATCATCTCATGATATCATCATCATG
>JAYKOZ010000093.1:1635000-1640000 GCA_036172795.1 Pelodytes ibericus
ATATCATCATCATCATCATCATCATCATCATCATCATCTCATCATGATATCATCATCATCATCTCATCATGATATCATCATCATGATATCATCATCATCATCATCATCATCTCATCATGATATCATCATCATCATCTCATCATGATATCATCATCATGATATCATCATCATTATCTTCATCATCTCAACATGATATCATCATCATGAAATCATAATCATGATATCATCATCATCTCATCATGATATCATCATCATCATCATCATATCATCATGATATCATCATCATCTTATCACGATATCATCATCATCATCATCATCATCATCATCATCTCATCATAATATCATCATCATCATCTCATCATGATATCATCATCATGATATCATCATCATCTTATCATGATATCATCATCATCATCATCATCAACTCATCATGATACCATCATCATCATCTCATCATGATATCATCATCATGATATCATCATCATCATCTCATCATGATATCATCATCATCTTATCATGATATCATCATCATCATCATCATCTCATCATGATACCATCATCATCAGCTCATCACGATATCATCATCTCATCATGATATCATCATCATCATCATCATCATCATCATCATCATCATCTCATCATGATATCATCATCATCATCATCTCATCATGATATCATCATCACCATCATCTCATCATGATATCATCATCATCTCATCATGATATCATCATCATGATATCATCATCATCATCATCTCATCATGATATCATCATCATCATCATCATCTCATCATGATATCATCATCATTATCATCATCATCTCATCATTATATCATCATCATTATATCATCATCATCATCATCTCATCATGATATCATCATCATGATATCATCATCATCATCATCATCTCATCACGATATCATCATCATCAGCTCATCATGGTATCATCATCATCTCATCATGACATCATCATCATCTTATCATTATATCATCATCATCATCATCATCTCATCATGATTTCATCATCATGATATCATCATCATCATCTCATCATGATATCATCATCATCATCTCATCATTATATCATCATCATCATCATCATCATCTCATCATGATATCATCATCATCTCATCATGATATCATCATCATGATATCATCATCATCTCATCATGATATCATCATCATCTCATCATGATATCATCATCATCATCATCATCATCTCATCACGATATCATCATCATCAGCTCATCATGGTATCATCATCATCTCATCATGACATCATCATCATCTCATCATTATATCATCATCATCATCATCATCTCATCATGATTTCATCATCATGATATCATCATCATCATCTCATCATGATATCTTCATCATCATCTCATCATTATATCATCATCATCATCATCATCATCATCATCATCTCATCATGATATCATCATCATCTCATCATGATATCATCATCATCTCATCATGATATCATCAGCATCATCATCATCATCATCATCATCATCATCATCTCATCATGATATCATCATCATCATCATCATCTCATCATGATATCATCATCATCATCATCTCATCATTATATCATCATCATCATCATCATCATCATCATCATCATCATCATCTCATCATGATATCATCATCATCTCATCATGATATCATCATCATGATATCATCATCATCTCATCATGATATCATCATCATCTCATCATGATATCATCAGCATCATCATCATCATCATCATCATCATCATCATCATCTCATCATGATATCATCATCATCATCATCATCTCATCATGATATCATCATCATCATCATCTCATCATTATATCATCATCATCATCATCATCATCATCATCATCATCATCATCTCATCATGATATCATCATCATCTCATCATGATATCATCATCATGATATCATCATCATCTCATCATGATATCATCATCATCTCATCATGATATCATCATCATCATCATCTCATCACGATATCATCATCATCAGCTCATCATGGTATCATCATCATCTCATCATGACATCATCATCATCTCATCATTATATCATCATCATCATCATCATCATCTCATCATGATTTCATCATCATGATATCATCATCATCATCTCATCATGATATCATCATCATCATCTCATCATTATATCATCATCATCATCATCATCATCATCTCATCATGATATCATCATCATCTCATCATTATATCATCATCATCTCATCATGATATCATCAGCATCATCATCATCATCATCATCATCATCATCATCATCATCATCATCATCATCATCATCATCATCATCTCATCATGATATCATCATCATCTCATCATGATATCATCAGCATCATCATCATCATCATCATCTCATCATGATATCATCATCATCATCATCATCATCATCATCATCATCATCATCATCTCATCATGATATCATCATCATCATCATCATCATCATCATCATCTCATCATGATATCATCATCATCTCATCATGATATCATCATCATCATCTCATCATGATATCATCATCATCTCATCATGATATCATCATCATCATCATCTCATCATAATATCATCATCATCTCATCATGATATCATCATCATCATCATCATCATCATCTCATCATGATATCATCATCATCATCTCATCATGATATCATCATCATCATCTCATCATGTTATCATCATCATCATCTCATCATGATATCATCATCATCATCATCATCATCTCATCATGATATCATCATCATGATATCATCATCATCATCATCTCATCATGATATCATCATCATCATCTCATCATGATATCATCATCATCATCTCATCATGTTATCATCATCATCATCTCATCATGATATCATCATCATCATCATCATCATCTCATCATGATATCATCATCATGATATCATCATCATCATCTCATCATGATATCATCATCATCATCATCATCATCATCATCATCTCATCATGATATCATCATCATGATATCATCATCATCATCTCATCATATCATCATCATGATATCATCATCATCATCTCATGATATCATCATCATGATATCATCATCATCATCATCTCATCATGTTATCATCATCATCATCTCATCATGATATCATCATCATCATCATCATCATCTCATCATGATATCATCATCATGATATCATCATCATCATCTCATCATATCATCATCATGATATCATCATCATCATCATCTCATGATATCATCATCATGTTATCATCATCATCATCTCATCATCATGATATCATCATGATATCATCATCATCATCATCATCATCTCATCATGATATCATCATCATCATCTCATCATGATATCATCATCATCATCTCATCATGATATCATCATCATCATCTCATCATGTTATCATCATCATCATCTCATCATGATATCATCATCATCATCATCATCATCATCTCATCATGATATCATCATCATGATATCATCATCATCATCTCATCATCATGATATCATCATGATATCATCATCATCATCATCATCATCATCATCATCATCTCATCATGATATCATCATCATGATATCATCATCATCTCATCATGATATCTTCATCATCACATCATGATATCATCATCATAATATCATCATCATCTCATCATGATATCATCATCATGATATCATTCATCTTATCATGATATCATCATCATCATCATCTCATCATGATACCATCATCATCATCTCATCATGATATCATCATCATGATATCATCATCATCATCTCATCATCATGATATCATCATGATATCATCATCATCATCATCATCATCATCATCATCATCTCATCATGATATCATCATCATGATATCATCATCATCTCATCATGATATCTTCATCATCACATCATGATATCATCATCATAATATCATCATCATCTCATCATGATATCATCATCATGATATCATCATCATCTTATCATGATATCATCATCATCATCATCTCATCATGATACCATCATCATCAGCTCATCATGATATCATCATCTCATCATGATATCATCATCATCATCATCTCATCACGATATCATCATCATCAGCTCATCATGGTATCATCATCATCTCATCATGACATCATCATCATCTTATCATTATATCATCATCATCATCATCATCATCTCATCATGATTTCATCATCATGATATCATCATCATCATCTCATCATGATATCATCATCATCATCTCATCATTATATCATCATCATCATCATCATCATCTCATCATGATATCATCATCATCTCATCATGATATCATCATCATGATATCATCATCATCATCTCATCATGATATCATCATCATCATCATCATCATCATCATCATCATCATCATCATCATCTCATCATGATATCATCATCATCATCTCATCATGTTATCATCATCATCATCTCATCATGATATCATCATCATCATCATCATCATCTCATCATGATATCATCATCATCATCTCATCATGATATCATCATCATCATCATCATCATCTCATCATGATATCATCATCATCATCATGATATCATCATCATCATCTCATCATCATCATCTCATCATATCATCATCATGATATCATCATCATCATCATCTCATGATATCATCATCATGATATCATCATCATCATCTCATCATCATGATATCATCATGATATCATCATCATCATCTCATCATGTTATCATCATCATCATCTCATCATGATATCATCATCATGATATCATCATCATCATCATCTCATCATGATATCATCATCATAATATCATCATCATCTCATCATGATATCATCATCATGATATCATCATCATCTTATCATGATATCATCATCATCATCATCATCATCTCATCATGATACCATCATCATCATCTCATCATGATACCATCATCATCAGCTCATCATGATATCATCATCTCATCATGATATCATCATCATCATCATCATCATCTCATCATGATATCATCATCATCATCATCT
>JAYKOZ010000093.1:1645000-1647500 GCA_036172795.1 Pelodytes ibericus
ATCATCATCATGATATCATCATCATCTTATCATGATATCATCATCATCATCATCATCAACTCATCATGATACCATCATCATCATCTCATCATGATATCATCATCATGATATCATCATCATCATCTCATCATGATATCATCATCATCTTATCATGATATCATCATCATCATCATCATCTCATCATGATACCATCATCATCAGCTCATCACGATATCATCATCTCATCATGATATCATCATCATCATCATCATCATCATCATCATCATCATCTCATCATGATATCATCATCATCATCATCTCATCATGATATCATCATCACCATCATCTCATCATGATATCATCATCATCTCATCATGATATCATCATCATGATATCATCATCATCATCATCTCATCATGATATCATCATCATCATCATCATCTCATCATGATATCATCATCATTATCATCATCATCTCATCATTATATCATCATCATTATATCATCATCATCATCATCTCATCATGATATCATCATCATGATATCATCATCATCATCATCATCTCATCACGATATCATCATCATCAGCTCATCATGGTATCATCATCATCTCATCATGACATCATCATCATCTTATCATTATATCATCATCATCATCATCATCTCATCATGATTTCATCATCATGATATCATCATCATCATCTCATCATGATATCATCATCATCATCTCATCATTATATCATCATCATCATCATCATCATCTCATCATGATATCATCATCATCTCATCATGATATCATCATCATGATATCATCATCATCTCATCATGATATCATCATCATCTCATCATGATATCATCATCATCATCATCATCATCTCATCACGATATCATCATCATCAGCTCATCATGGTATCATCATCATCTCATCATGACATCATCATCATCTCATCATTATATCATCATCATCATCATCATCTCATCATGATTTCATCATCATGATATCATCATCATCATCTCATCATGATATCTTCATCATCATCTCATCATTATATCATCATCATCATCATCATCATCATCATCATCTCATCATGATATCATCATCATCTCATCATGATATCATCATCATCTCATCATGATATCATCAGCATCATCATCATCATCATCATCATCATCATCATCTCATCATGATATCATCATCATCATCATCATCTCATCATGATATCATCATCATCATCATCTCATCATTATATCATCATCATCATCATCATCATCATCATCATCATCATCATCTCATCATGATATCATCATCATCTCATCATGATATCATCATCATGATATCATCATCATCTCATCATGATATCATCATCATCTCATCATGATATCATCAGCATCATCATCATCATCATCATCATCATCATCATCTCATCATGATATCATCATCATCATCATCATCTCATCATGATATCATCATCATCATCATCTCATCATTATATCATCATCATCATCATCATCATCATCATCATCATCATCATCTCATCATGATATCATCATCATCTCATCATGATATCATCATCATGATATCATCATCATCTCATCATGATATCATCATCATCTCATCATGATATCATCATCATCATCATCTCATCACGATATCATCATCATCAGCTCATCATGGTATCATCATCATCTCATCATGACATCATCATCATCTCATCATTATATCATCATCATCATCATCATCATCTCATCATGATTTCATCATCATGATATCATCATCATCATCTCATCATGATATCATCATCATCATCTCATCATTATATCATCATCATCATCATCATCATCATCTCATCATGATATCATCATCATCTCATCATTATATCATCATCATCTCATCATGATATCATCAGCATCATCATCATCATCATCATCATCATCATCATCATCATCATCATCATCATCATCATCATCATCTCATCATGATATCATCATCATCTCATCATGATATCATCAGCATCATCATCATCATCATCATCTCATCATGATATCATCATCATCATCATCATCATCATCATCATCATCATCATCATCTCATCATGATATCATCATCATCATCATCATCATCATCATCATCTCATCATGATATCATCATCATCTCATCATGATATCATCATCATCATCTCATCATGATATCATCATCATCTCATCATGATATCATCATCATCATCATCTCATCATAATATCATCATCATCTCATCATGATATCATCATCATCATCATCATCATCATCTCATCATGATATCATCATCATCATCATCTCATCATGATATCATCATCATCATCTCATCATGTTATCATCATCATCATCTCATCATGATATCATCATCATCATCATCATCATCTCATCATGATATCATCATCATGATATCATCATCATCATCATCTCATCATGATATCATCATCATCATCTCATCATGATATCATCATCATCATCTCATCATGTTATCATCATCATCATCTCATCA
>JAYKOZ010000093.1:1675000-1677500 GCA_036172795.1 Pelodytes ibericus
ATCATCATCATCTCATCATGATATCATCATCATCATCATCATATCATCATTATATCATCATCATCATCATCATCATCATCTCATCATGATATCATCATCATGATATCATCATCATCATCATCATCATCTCATCATGATATCATCATCATCATCATCATCTCATCATGATATCATCATCATCATTATCTCATCATGTTATCATCATCATCATCATCATCATCATCATCATCATCATCTCATCATGATATCATCATCATCTCATCTTGATATCATCATCATCATCATCTCATCATGATATCATCATCATGATATCATCATCTCATCACGATATCATCATCATCAGCTCATCATGGTATCATCATCATCTCATCATGATATCATCATCATCTCATCATTATATCATCATCATCATCATCATCATCTCATCCTGATATCATCATCATCTCATCATGATATCATCATCATCATCATCATCATCATCTCATCATGATATCATCATCATCATCATCTCATCATGATATCATCATCATCTCATCATGATATCATCATCATCATCATCATCATCATCATCTCATCATGATATCATGATATCATCATCATGATATCATCATCATCATCATCATCATCATCTCATCATGATATCATCATCATCATCATCATCTCATCATGATATCATCATCATCTCATCATTATATCATCATCATCATCATCATCATCATCATCATCATCATCATCATCATCTCATCATGATATCATCATCATCTCATCATGATATCAACATCATCATCATCATCATCTCATCATGATATCATCATCATCTCATCATGATATCATCATCATCATCATCATCATCATCTCATCATGATATCATCATCATCATCGTCATCTCATCATGATATCATCATCATCATCATCATCATCATCAACATCATCATCATCATCATCTCATCATTATATCATCATCATCTCATCATGATATCATCATGATCATCATCATCATCATCATCTCATCATGATATCATCATCATCATCATCATCATCATTATCATCATCTAATCATAATATCATCATCATCTCATCATGATATCATCATCATCATCTCATCATGATATCATCATCATCATCTCATCATGATATCATCATCATCATCATCTCATCATGTTATCATCATCATCATCATCATCATCTCATCATGATATCATCATCATCATCATCATCATCATCATCATCATCATCATCATCATCATCATCTCATCATGATATCATCATCATCATCATCATCTAATCATAATATCATCATCATCTCATCATGATATCATCATCATCATCATCTCATCATGATATCATCATCATCATCTCATCATGATATCATCATCATCATCATCTCATCATGTTATCATCATCATCATCATCATCATCATCTCATCATGATATCATCATCATCATCATCATCATCATCATCTCATCATGATATCATCATCATCATCTCATCATGATATCATCATCATCTCATCATGATATCATCATCATGATATCATCATCATGATATCATCATCATTATCATCATCATCATCATCTCATCATGATATCATCATCATCATCATCATCTCATCATGATATCATCATCATCATCATCATCTCATCATGATATCATCATCATCTCATCATGATATCATCATCATGATATCATCATCATTATCATCATCTTTATCATCATGATATCATCATCATGATATCATCATCATCATCATCATCATCTTATCATGATATCATCATCATCATCATCTCATCATGATATCATCATCATCTCATCATGATATCATCATCATCTCATCATGATATCATCATCATCATCTCATCATGATATCATCATCATAATATCATCATCATTATCATCATCATCATCATCTCATCATGATATCATCATCATCTCATCATTATATCATCATCATCATCATCATCTCATCATGATATCATCATCATCTCATCATGATATCATCATCATCTCATCATGATATCATCATCATCATCATCATCATCATCTTCATCTCATCATGATATCATCATCATCTTATCACGATATCATCATCATCATCATCATCATCATCATCTCATCATGATATCATCATCATCATCCTCTCATCATTATATCATCATCATCATCATCTCATCATGATATCATCATCATGATATCATCATCATCATCTCATCATGATATCATCATCATCGTCATCATCTCATCATGATATCATCATCATCATCATCATCTCATCATGATATCATCATCATGATATCATCATTATCATCTCATCATTATATCATCATCATCATCATCATCATCATCTCATCATTATATCATCATCATCTCATCATGATATCATCATGATATCATCATCATCATCTCATCATGATATCATCATCATCATCATCATCTCATCATGATATCATCATCATCATCATCATATCATCATTATATCATCATCATCATCATCATCATCAT
>JAYKOZ010000093.1:1680000-1747500 GCA_036172795.1 Pelodytes ibericus
TCATCTCATCATTATATCATCATCATCATCATCTCATCATGATATCATCATCATCATCCTCATCATCATCTCATCATGATATCATCATCATCATCATCATCATCTCATCATGATATCATCATCATCATCATCTCATCATGTTATCATCATCATCATCTCACCATGATATCATCATCATCATCTCATCATGATATCATCATCATGATATCATCATCATCATCATCTCATCATGATATCATCATCATCATCTCATCATGATATCATCATCATTATATCATAATCATGACAACATCATCATCATCATCATCATCATCATCATCATCTCATCATGATATCATCATCATCTCATCATGATATCATCATCATCTCATCATGATATCATCATCATCTCATCACGATATCATCATCATCAGCTCATCATGATATCATCATCATCTCATCATATCATCAACATCATCTCATCATGATATCATCATCATCATCTCATCATTATATCATCATCATCATCATCATCTCATCATGATATCATCATCATCTCATCATGATATCATCATCATCTCATCATGATATCATCATCATCATCATCATCTTCATCTCATCATGATATCATCATCATCTTATCACGATATCATCATCATCATCATCATCATCATCATCATCATCATCTCATCATGATATCATCATCATCATCCTCTCATCATTATATCATCATCATCATCATCTCATCATGATATCATCATCATCGTCATCATCTCATCATGATATCATCATCATCATCATCATCTCATCATTATATCATCATCATCATCATCTCATCATGATATCATCATCATGATATCATCATCATCATCATCATCATCATCTCATCATGATATCATCATCATCATCATCATCTCATCATGATATCATCATCATCATTATCTCATCATGTTATCATCATCATCATCATCATCTCATCATGATATCATCATCATCTCATCATGATATCATCATCATCATCATCTCATCATGATATCATCATCATGATATCATCATTATCATCTCATCATTATATCATCATCATCATCATCATCATCTCATCATTATATCATCATCATCTCATCATGATATCATCATGATATCATCATCATCATCTCATCATGATATCATCATCATCATCATCATCTCATCATGATATCATCATCATCATCATCATATCATCATTATATCATCATCATCATCATCTCATCATGATATCATCATCATGATATCATCATCATCATCATCATCATCATCATCTCATCATGATATCATCATCATCATCATCATCTCATCATGATATCATCATCATCATTATCTCATCATGTTATCATCATCATCATCATCATCATCATCATCTCATCATGATATCATCATCATCTCATCATGATATCATCATCATCATCATCTCATCATGATATCATCATCATGATATCATCATCATCATCTCATCACGATATCATCATCATCAGCTCATCATGGTATCATCATCATCTCATCATGATATCATCATCATCTCATCATTATATCATCATCATCATCATCATCATCATCTCATCCTGATATCATCATCATCTCATCATGATATCATCATCATCATCATCATCATCATCATCATCTCATCATGATATCATCATCATCATCATCTCATCATGATATCATCATCATCTCATCATGATATCATCATCATCATCATCATCATCATCATCTCATCATGATATCATGATATCATCATCATGATATCATCATCATCATCATCATCATCATCTCATCATGATATCATCATCATCATCATCATCTCATCATGATATCATCATCATCTCATCATTATATCATCATCATCATCATCATCATCATCATCATCATCATCATCTCATCATGATATCATCATCATCTCATCATGATATCAACATCATCATCATCATCATCATCATTTCATCATGATATCATCATCATCTCATCATGATATCATCATCATCATCATCATCATCATCTCATCATGATATCATCATCATCATCGTCATCTCATCATGATATCATCATCATCATCATCATCATCATCAACATCATCATCATCATCATCTCATCATTATATCATCATCATCTCATCATGATATCATCATCATGATATCATCATCATCATCATCATCATCATCATCATCATCATCTCATCATGATATCATCATCATCATCATCATCATTATCATCATCTAATCATAATATCATCATCATCTCATCATGATATCATCATCATCATCTCATCATGATATCATCATCATCATCTCATCATGATATCATCATCATCATCATCTCATCATGTTATCATCATCATCATCATCATCATCATCATCATCATCTCATCATGATATCATCATCATCATCATCATCATCATCATCATCATCTCATCATGATATCATCATCATCATCATCATCTAATCATAATATCATCATCATCTCATCATGATATCATCATCATCATCTCATCATGATATCATCATCATCATCTCATCATGATATCATCATCATCATCATCTCATCATGTTATCATCATCATCATCATCATCATCATCATCATCATCATCATCTCATCATGATATCATCATCATCATCATCATCATCATCATCATCTCATCATGATATCATCATCATCATCTCATCATGATATCATCATCATCTCATCATGATATCATCATCATGATATCATCATCATGATATCATCATCATTATCATCATCATCATCATCATCATCTCATCATGATATCATCATCATCATCTCATCATGATATCATCATCATCATCATCATCTCATCATGATATCATCATCATCTCATCATGATATCATCATCATGATATCATCATCATTATCATCATCTTTATCATCATGATATCATCATCATGATATCATCATCATCATCATCATCATCATCGTATCATGATATCATCATCATCATCATCTCATCATGATATCATCATCATCTCATCATGATATCATCATCATCTCATCATGATATCATCATTAGACATGTGCATTCGTTTTCGGACGAATGCATTTTCGGACGAAAATAGCATTTTCGTCCATTCGTCCGAAAAACGAATAACGAAAATTTTAACTAACAAAATCCGAATGAACGAATGGTTAATAAACGAAAATCATTCGTTCATTCGTCCATTCGTCCATTCGTGCTATTGGCATTCTAAACCGAAATAGAGTCGGTTTACAATACCAATAGCATTGTACTACATTCCATAAACCGACATGAATGACTTTCGGTTTATGGAATGCATGTAATGCTATTAGCTTCCTATAAACCGAAATTGAGTTCCCATTCATACGAATAGGTCAATTGACCTATTCGTATGAATGGGGACTCTTTCGGTTTATAGAAAGCCAATAGCAGCATGTATTCTATAAGCCGAAAGTCTTTAAAACAAACGACGTTCGGTTTATAGAATACATGTAATGCTATTGCTGTTCTATAAGCCGAAAGACATTCGGCTTATAGAACAGCAATAGCATTACATGCATTCTATAAACCGAACGTCGTTCGTTTTAAAGACTTTCGGCTTATAGAATACTATTGGCATTCTATAAACCTAACTAGAGTCCCTCCTCATTCATAAGAATTTCTTATGAATGGGGACTCGACTCTAGTTCGGTTTATAGAAAGCCAATAGTATTCTATAAGCCGAAAGTCTTTAAAACGAACGACGTTCGGTTTATAGAATACATGTAATGCTATTGCTAAACTATAAACCGAACGACTTTCGGTTTATAGAATAGCCATAGGATTACATGTAGTACATAAGCCGAAAGTCTATAAACCGAAAGTCGTTCGGTTTATAGGCTGTCGGCATTTAACTATACAGAGACAGAGTCTCCATTCATAAAATTATGAATGGAGACTTTGTCTCCGTGTAGTAAAATGCCGAAAGTCTATAAACCGAACGATCGGTTTATAGACTTTCGGCTTATGTAATACATGTAATCCTATGGCTATTCTATAAACCGAAAGTTCGGTTTATAGAATAGCAATAGGAATACATGTATTCCATAAGCCGACATCCTATAAACCGAACGTTCGGTTTATAGGCTGTGGGCATTTTACTACACGGAGACAAAGTCTCCATTCATAATTTTATGAATGGAGACTCTGTCTCTGTATAGTTAAATGCCGGCTTTTAACTATACGGAGACAAAGTCTCCATTTATAATTTTATGAATGGAGACTCTGTCTCCGTATAGTTAAATGCCCACAGCCTATAAACCGAACGTTCGGTTTATAGGCTGTGGGCATTTAACTATACGGAGACAAAGTCTCCATTCATAATTTTATGAATGGAGACTCTGTCTCTGTATAGTTAAATGCCGGCTTTTAACTATACGGAGACAAAGTCTCCATTTATAATTTTATGAATGGAGACTCTGTCTCCGTATAGTTAAATGCCCACAGCCTATAAACCGAACGTTCGGTTTATAGGCTGTGGGCATTTAACTATACGGAGACAAAGTCTCCATTTATAATTTTATGAATGGAGACTCTGTCTCCGTATAGTTAAATGCTATTGTATTCTATAAACCGACTCTATTTCGGCTTATAGAATGCAATAGTACTACGAATGGACGAATGAACGAATGATTTTCCTTTATTAACCATTCGTTCATCCGGCTTTAGTTAGCTTAGCATTTTCGTTCTTCGTTTTTCGGGCGAATGGGCGAAAATGCAATTTTCGGACGAAAATGCATTCGTCCGAAAACGAATGCACATGTCTAGTATATATTCACATGTAAATTGCTTTTTAAATAAAAAATTATGATATAAAAAAATCTTGTTTTTATTTCCTTTTATGTGACAATGCTGCCTCTCTCTTTCCCTTGCCCCCAGATTTGTCGCTCTCCCCCCCTTAGTGTTGTCTCTCTCTCACCCTCCCTTTGGCTCCCCCCTCGCTCCCCTTGTGTCTGTCTCTTCCCCCCTTCCCTCCCCTTGTTTCTCTCTGCCCCCCCCCCCTTGTTATTCTGTCCCCCCCTCACCTGTTTCTTGCTCCCTGGTGGCTAGTGGGGGCAGCCGGGGGATGTATGCACTATACATAATAGACGGAAGTGTCGGGCAGCATGGAGGTTGTCTGCACGATTCGTGCAGACATCCCCCAGCTGCCCGATTCTCCCTGGTGGCTAGCGAGGGAGCGGAGGATGCCTGCGCGATGAGCGAGACCTCTCCTGCTGCCGCCCGGCATGACCGCCGGGACTTCTATGATGAAGCTGGGTACTTCCGGCTTCCTCATAAAAGTCCTGGCTGTCGTTCCGGGCGGCAGCAGGGGAGGTCTCGCTCATCGCGCAGACATCCACCGCTGCCTCGCTAGCCACCAGGGAGAATCGGGCAGCTGGGGGATGTCTGCACGAATCGTGCAGACAACCTCCATGCTGCCCGACACTTCCGTCTATTATGTATAGTGCATACATCCCCCGGCTGCCCCCACTAGCCACCAGGGAGCAAGAAACAGGTGAGGGGGGGACAGAATAACAAGGGGGGGGGCAGAGAGAAACAAGGGGAGGGAAGGGGGGAAGAGACAGACACAAGGGGAGCGAGGGGGGAGCCAAAGGGAGGGTGAGAGAGAGACAACACTAAGGGGGGGAGAGCGACAAATCTGGGGGCAAGGGAAAGAGAGAGGCAGCTTTGTCACATAAAAGGAAATAAAAACAAGATTTTATTTATATCATAATTTTTTATTAAAAAAGCAATTTACATGTGAATATATACTAGACATGTGCATTCGTTTTCGGACGAATGCATTTTCGTCAGAAAATTGCATTTTCGTCCATTCGCCCGAAAAACGAAGAACGAAAAAGCTAAGCTAACTAAATCGAATGAACGAATAGTTAATAAAGGAAAATCATTCGTTCATTCGTCCATTCGTAGTACTATTGCATTCTATAAGCCGAAATAGAGTCGGTTTATAGAATACAATAGCATTTAACTATACGGAGACAGAGTCTCCATTCATAAAATTATAAATGGAGACTTTGTCTCCGTATAGTTAAAAGCCGGTGTTCTGACAAATTTCTGGAGCAAATTCTCCTGCGCAATCGCAGGAGAATTTGCTCACTGCGCATGCGCATAAAGTTACAGCTGATAACTCAGCTGTAACTTTGTGACCACCGTGCATGAGACAGCTGCGCAACCCACCTCCCGCCCCCTCACACCCGCCGCACACCCCTTCTTACCAGATCATCGACCACAGCGATACACAGCGCATGCGCACGCCTATCCAGCCGTTTGGGAATGCGCGCGTCCGTTGTTGTGTTCTTAAGGTGGTAAGTAACACGGGGCGTCGGGACATAAGGGGGCAAGCATCCTGGTGAGGGCTGCCTCATCTTGATGGGATTTGTGATCCTCCTGCTGTATTATTGATGCAGCAGGAGGATCACAAATCCCATCAAGATGAGGCAGCCCTCACCAGGATGCTTGCCCCCTTATGTCCCGACGCCCCATGTTACTTACCACCTTAAGAACACAACAACGGACGCGTACATTCCCAAACGGCTGGATAGGCGTGCGCATGCGCTGTGTATCGCTGTGGTCGATGATCTGGTAAGAAGGGGTGTGCAGGGGGTGTGAGGGGGCGGGAGGTGGGTTGCGCAGCTGGCGCATGCGCGGTGGTCACAAAGTTACAGCTGAGTTATCAGCTGTAACTTTATGCGCATGCGCAGTGAGCAAATTCTTCTGCGATTGCGCAGGAGAATTTGCTCCAGAAATTTGTCAGAACACCGGCATTTAACTATACGGAGACAGAGTCTCCATTCATAAAATTATAAATGGAGACTTTGTCTCCGTATAGTTAAAAGCCGGCATTTAACTATACGGAGACAGAGTCTCCATTCATAAAATTATGAATGGAGACTTTGTCTCCGTGTAGTAAAATGCCCACAGCCTATAAACCGAACTTTCGGTTTATAGGCTGTCGGCTTATGGAATACATGTATTCCTATTGCTATTCTATAAACCGAACGTTCGGTTTATAGAATAGCCATAGGATTACATGTATTATATAAGCCGAAAGTCTATAAACGGATCGTTCGGTTTATAGGCTTTCGGCATTTTACTACACGGAGACAAAGTCTCCATTCATAATTTTATGAATGGAGACTCTGTCTCTGTATAGTTAAATGCCGACAGCCTATAAACCGAACGACTTTCGGTTTATAGACTTTCGGCTTATATAATACATGTAATCCTATGGCTATTCTATAAACCGAAAGTCGTTCGGTTTATAGAATAGCAATAGGAATACATGTATTCCATAAGCCGACAGCCTATAAACCGAACGTTCGGTTTATAGGCTGTGGGCATTTTACTACACGGAGACAAAGTCTCCATTCATAATTTTATGAATGGAGACTCTGTCTCCGTGTAGTAAAATGCCGACAGCCTATAAACCGAACGTTCGGTTTATAGGCTGTCGGCTTATGGAATACATGTATTCCTATTGCTATTCTATAAACCGAACGACTTTCGGTTTATAGAATAGCAATAGGAATACATGTATTCCATAAGCCGACAGCCTATAAACCGAACGTTCGGTTTATAGGCTGTCGGCATTTTACTACACGGAGACAGAGTCTCCATTCATAAAATTATGAATGGAGACTTTGTCTCCGTGTAGTAAAATGCCCACAGCCTATAAACCGAACGTTCGGTTTATAGGCTGTCGGCATTTTACTACACGGAGACAAAGTCTCCATTCATAATTTTATGAATGGAGACTCTGTCTCTGTATAGTTAAATGCCGACAGCCTATAAACCGAACGACTTTCGGTTTATAGACTTTCGGCTTATGTAATACATGTAAACCTATGGCTATTCTATAAACCGAAAGTCGTTCGGTTTATAGAATAGCAATAGGATTACATGTATTCCATAAGCCGAAAGTCTATAAACCGAAAGTCGTTCGGTTTATAGACTTTCGGCTTATAGAATACAAGTAATACTATTGCCTTTCTATGAACCGAACGAGAGCCCCATTCATAAGAATTTCTTATGAATGGGGCTCTCGTTCGGTTTATAGAAAGCCAATAGTATTACATTGTATTCTATAAAACGAACGAAAAAAATTAACGAAACGAAAATAATGAACGAATTTCGTCTGAAACGAATGCACTAATGAACGAAATTCGTTTTAGACGAAATAAATAACATTTTCGTCCGAATGGACGAAAACGAAACGAAAATTTTAGTTTTGCACATGTCTAATCATCATCATCATCTCATCATGATATCATCATCATAATATCATCATCATTATCATCATCATCATCATCTCATCTTGATATCATCATCATGATATCATCATCATCATCATCATCATCATCATCATCATCTCATCATGATATCATCATCATCATCATCATCATCTCATCATGATATCATCATCATTATCATCATCATTATCATCATCATATCATCATGATATCATAATCATCATCATCATCATCATCATCATCTCAACATGATATCATCATCATCATCATCATCATCATCATATCATCATGATATCATCATGATATCATTATCATCATCATCATCATCATCATCATCATCATCATCATCATCATCATCATCATCATCATCTCATCATGATATCATCATCATCATCATCATCATCATCTCATCATGATATCATCAGCATCATCATCATCATCATCATCTCATCATGATATCATCATCATCTCATCATGATATCATCATCATCATCATCATCATCATCATCATCATCATCATCATCATCTCATCATGATATCATCATCATCATCATCATCATCTCATCATGATATCATCATCATCACATCATTATATCATCATCATCATCATCATCATCATCATCTCATCATGATATCATCATCATCTCATCATGATATCATCATCATCTCATCACGATATCATCATCATCAGCTCATCATGGTATCATCATCATCTCATCATGATATCATCATCATCTCATCATTATATCATCATCATCATCATCATCTCATCATGATATCTTCATCATCTCATCATGATATCATCATCATCATCCTCATCATCATCTCATCATGATATCATCATCATCATCATCATCATCTCATCATGATATCATCATCATCATCTCACCATGATATCATCATCATCATCTCATCATGTTATCATCATCATCATCTCACCATGATATCATCATCATCATCATCTCATCATGATATCATCATCATGATATCATCATCATCATCATCTCATCATGATATCATCATCATCATCTCATCATGATATCATCATCATTATATCATAATCATGACAACATCATCATAATCATCATCATCATCATCATCATCATCATCATCTCATCATGATATCATCATCATCTCATCATGATATCATCATCATCATCATCATCTCATCATGATATCATCATCATCTCATCATGATATCATCATCATGATATCATCATCATCTCATCATGATATCATCATCATCAGCTCATCATGATATCATCATCATCTCATCATATCATCAACATCATCTCATCATGATATCATCATCATGATATCATCATCATCATCATCATCATCATCATCTCATCATGATATCATCATCATCTCATCATTATATCATCATCATCATCATCATCTCATCATGATATCATCATCATCTCATCATGATATCATCATCATCTCATCATGATATCATCATCATCATCATCATCATCATCATCATCATCATCATCTCATCATGATATCACCATCATCATCCTCTCATCATTATATCATCATCATCTCATCATGATATCATCATCATCATCTCATCATCATCATCTCATCATGATATCATCATCATCATCATCTCATCATGATATCATCATCATCATCATCATCATCATCATCTCATCATGATATCATCATCATGATATCATCATCATCATCTCATCATTATATCATCATCATCTCATCATGATATCATCATGATATCATCATCATCATCATCTCATCATGATATCATCATCATCATCATCATCATCTCATCATGATATCATCATCATCATCATCATATCATCATTATATCATCATCATCATCTCATCATGATATCATCATCATGATATCATCATCATCATCATCATCTCATCATGATATCATCATCATCATCATCATCATCTCATCATGATATCATCATCATCATCATCTCATCATGTTATCATCATCATCATCATCATCATCATCATCATCATCATCTCATCATGATATCATCATCATCTCATCATGATATCATCATCATCATCATCTCATCATGATATCATTATCATGATATCATCATCATCATCTCATCACGATATCATCATCATCAGCTCATCATGGTATCATCATCATCTCATCATGATATCATCATCATCTCATCATTATATCATCATCATCATCATCATCATCATCATCTCATCCTGATATCATCATCATCTCATCATGATATCATCATCATCATCATCATCATCTCATCATGATATCATCATCATCATCATCTCATCATGATATCATCATCATCTCATCATGATATCATCATCATCATCATCATCATCATCATCTCATCATGATATCATGATATCATCATCATGATATCATCATCATCATCATCATCATCATCTCATCATGATATCATCATCATCATCATCATCATCTCATCATGATATCATCATCATCTCATCATGATATCATCATCATCATCATCAACATCATCATCATCATCATCTCATCATTATATCATCATCATCTCATCATGATATCATCATGATATCATCATCATCATCATCTCATCATGATATCATCATCATCATCATTATCATCATCTAATCATAATATCATCATCATCTCATCATGATATCATCATCATCATCTCATCATGATATCATCATCATCATCTCATCATGATATCATCATCATCATCATCTCATCATGTTATCATCATCATCATCATCATCATCTCATCATGATATCATCATCATCATCATCATCATCATCATCATCATCATCATGATATCATCATCATCATCATCATCATCATCATCATCATCATCATCATCATCTCATCATGATATCATCATCATCTTATCACGATATCATCATCATCATCATCATCATCATCTCATCATGATATCACCAGCATCATCCTCTCATCATTATATCATCATCATCATCATCTCATCATGATATCATCATCATGATATCATCATCATCATCTCATCATGATATCATCATCATCATCATCATCTCATCATGATATCATCATCATCATCATCATCATCATCTCATCATGATATCATCATCATGATATCATCATTATCATCTCATCATTATATCATCATCATCATCATCATCTCATCATTATATCATCATCATCTCATCATGATATCATCATTATATCATCATCATCATCTCATCATGATATCATCATCATCATCATCATCTCATTATGATATCATCATCATCATCATCATATCATCATTATATCATCATCATCATCTCATCATGATATCATCATCATCATGATATCATCATCATCATCATCATCTCATCATGATATCATCATCATCATCATCATCTCATCATGATATCATCATCATCATCATCTCATCATGTTATCATCATCATCATCATCATCATCATCATCATCATCTCATCATGATATCATCATCATCTCATCATGATATCATCATCATCTCATCATGATATCATCATCATGATATCATCATCATCATCTCATCACGATATCATCATCATCAGCTCATCATGGTATCATCATCATCTCATCATGATATCATCATCATCTCATCATTATATCATCATCATCATCATCATCATCTCATCCTGATATCATCATCATCTCATCATGATATCATCATCATCATCATCATCATCATCTCATCATGATATCATCATCATCATCTCATCATGATATCATCATCATCTCATCATGATATCATCATCATCATCATCATCATCATCATCCTCATCATCATCTCATCATGATATCATGATATCATCATCATGATATCATCATCATCATCATCATCATCTCATCATGATATCATCATCATCATCATCATCATCATCTCATCATGATATCATCATCATCTCATCATTATATCATCATCATCTCATCATGATATCATCATCATCATCATCATCATCATCTCATACTGATATCATCATCATCTCATCATGATATCATCATCATCATCATCATCTCATCATGATATCATCATCATCATCATCTCATCATGATATCATCATCATCTCATCATGATATCATCATCATCATCATCATCTCATCATGATATCATGATATCATCATCATGATATCATCATCATCATCATCTCATCATGATATCATCATCATCATCATCATCATCATCATCATCATCTCATCATGATATCATCATCATCTCATCATGATATCATCAGCATCATCATCATCATCATCTCATCATGATATCATCATCTTCATCGTCATCTCATCATGATATCATCATCATCATCATCAACATCATCATCATCATCATCTCATCATTATATCATCATCATCTCATCATGATATCATCATCATCATCATCATCATCATCATCATCATCATCTCATCATGATATCATCATCATCATCATCATCATCATTATCATCATCTAATCATAATATCATCATCATCTCATCATGATATCATCATCATCATCTCATCATGATATCATCATCATCATCATCTCATCATGATATCATCATCATCATCATCATCTCATCATGTTATCATCATCATCATCATCATCATCTCATCATGATATCATCATCATCATCATCATCATCATCTCATCATGATATCATCATCATCATCATCTCATCATGATATCATCATCATCATCATCTCATCATGATATCATCATCATCATCATCTCATCATGATATCATCATCATTATCATCATCATCACATCATTATATCATCATCATCATCATCATCATCATCTCATCATGATATCATCATCATCTCATCATGATATCATCATCATCATCATCATCATCATCTCATCATGATATCATCATCATCATCATCTCATCATGATATCATCATCATCTCATCATGATATCATCATCATCATCATCATCATCATCATCATCATCTCATCATGATATCATCATCATCATCATCATCATCTCATCATGATATCATCATCATCATCATCATCATCATCATCTCATCATGATATCATCATCATCATCATCATCTCATCATGATATCATCATCATCTCATCATTATATCATCATCATCATCATCATCATCATCATCATCATCATCTCATCATGATATCATCATCATCTCATCATGATATCAACATCATCATTATCATCATCATCATCATCTCATCATGATATCATCATCATCTCATCATGATATCATCAGCATCATCATCATCATCATCTCATCATGATATCATCATCATCATCATCATATCATCATGATATCATCATCATCATCATCATTATCTCATCATGATATCATCATCATCATCATCATCATCATCAACATCATCATCATCATCATCTCATCATTATATCATCATCATCTCATCATGATATCATCATCATGATATCATCATCATCATCATCATCATCATCATCATCTCATCATGATATCATCATCATCATCATCATCATTATCATCATCTAATCATAATATCATCATCATCTCATCATGATATCATCATCATCATCTCATCATGATATCATCATCATCATCTCATCATGATATCATCATCATCATCATCATCTCATCATGTTATCATCATCATCATCATCATCATCATCATCATCATCATCATCATCATCTCATCATGATATCATCATCATCATCATCATCATCATCATCTCATCATGATATCATCATCATGATATCATCATCATCATCATCATCATCATCATCATCATCATCATCTCATCATGATATCATCATCATGATATCATCATCATCATCATCTCATCACGATATCATCATCATCAGCTCATCATGGTATCATCATCATCTTATCATATCATCATGAAATCATCAAGATATCATCATTATCATCTCATCATGATATCATCATCATCATCATCATCATCATCATCATCTCATCATGATATCATCATCATCATCATCATCATCTCATCATGATATCATCATCATCATCATCATCATCTCATCATGATATCATCATCATCATCATCTCATCATGATATCATCATCATTATCATCATCATCACATCATTATATCATCATCATCATCATCATCATCTCATAATGATATCATCATCATCTCATCATGATATCATCATCATCTCATCACGATATCATCATCATCAGCTCATCATGGTATCATCATCATCTCATCATGATATCATCATCATCTCATCATTATATCATCATCATCATCATCTCATCATGATATCATCATCATCATCCTCATCATCATCTCATCATGATATCATCATCATCATCATCATCATCTCATCATGATATCATCATCATCATCATCTCATCATGTTATCATCATCATCATCTCACCATGATATCATCATCATCATCTCATCATGATATCATCATCATGATATCATCATCATCATCATCTCATCATGATATCATCATCATCATCTCATCATGATATCATCATCATTATATCATAATCATGACAACATCATCATCATCATCATCATCATCATCATCATCTCATCATGATATCATCATCATCTCATCATGATATCATCATCATCTCATCATGATATCATCATCATCTCATCACGATATCATCATCATCAGCTCATCATGATATCATCATCATCTCATCATATCATCAACATCATCTCATCATGATATCATCATCATCTCATCACGATATCATCATCATCAGCTCATCATGATATCATCATCATCTCATCATATCATCAACATCATCTCATCATGATATCATCATCATCTCATCATGATATCATCATCATCATCATCATCATCATCATCATCTCATCATGATATCATCATCATCTTATCACGATATCATCATCATCATCATCATCATCTCATCATGATATCATCATCATCATCCTCTCATCATTATATCATCATCATCATCATCATCATATCATCATGATATCATCATCATCTTCTCATCATGATATCATCATCATCATCATCTCATCATGATATCATCATCATCATCATCATCATCTCATCATGATATTATCATCATCATCATCATCTCATCATGATATCATCATCATGATATCATCATTATCATCATCATCATCATATCATCATTATATCATCATCATCTCATCATGATATCATCATCATGATATCATCATCATCATCATCATCTCATCATGATATCATCATCATCATCATCTCATCATTATATCATCATTATCATCATCATCTCATCATGATATCATCAAGATATCATCATTATCATCTCATCATGATATCATCATCATCATCATCATCATCATCATCATCTCATCATGATATCATCATCATCATCATCATCATCTCATCATGATATCATCATCATCATCATCTCATCATGATATCATCATCATTATCATCATCATCACATCATTATATCATCATCATCATCATCATCATCTCATAATGATATCATCATCATCTCATCATGATATCATCATCATCTCATCACGATATCATCATCATCAGCTCATCATGGTATCATCATCATCTCATCATGATATCATCATCATCTCATCATTATATCATCATCATCATCATCTCATCATGATATCATCATCATCATCCTCATCATCATCTCATCATGATATCATCATCATCATCATCATCATCTCATCATGATATCATCATCATCATCATCTCATCATGTTATCATCATCATCATCTCACCATGATATCATCATCATCATCTCATCATGATATCATCATCATGATATCATCATCATCATCATCTCATCATGATATCATCATCATCATCTCATCATGATATCATCATCATTATATCATAATCATGACAACATCATCATCATCATCATCATCATCATCATCATCTCATCATGATATCATCATCATCTCATCATGATATCATCATCATCTCATCATGATATCATCATCATCTCATCACGATATCATCATCATCAGCTCATCATGATATCATCATCATCTCATCATATCATCAACATCATCTCATCATGATATCATCATCATCTCATCACGATATCATCATCATCAGCTCATCATGATATCATCATCATCTCATCATATCATCAACATCATCTCATCATGATATCATCATCATCTCATCATGATATCATCATCATCATCATCATCATCATCATCATCTCATCATGATATCATCATCATCTTATCACGATATCATCATCATCATCATCATCATCTCATCATGATATCATCATCATCATCCTCTCATCATTATATCATCATCATCATCATCATCATATCATCATGATATCATCATCATCTTCTCATCATGATATCATCATCATCATCATCTCATCATGATATCATCATCATCATCATCATCATCTCATCATGATATTATCATCATCATCATCATCTCATCATGATATCATCATCATGATATCATCATTATCATCATCATCATCATATCATCATTATATCATCATCATCTCATCATGATATCATCATCATGATATCATCATCATCATCATCATCTCATCATGATATCATCATCATCATCATCTCATCATTATATCATCATTATCATCATCATCTCATCATGATATCATCAAGATATCATCATTATCATCTCATCATGATATCATCATCATCATCATCATCATCATCATCATCTCATCATGATATCATCATCATCATCATTATCATCTCATCATGATATCATCATCATCATCATCATCATCTCATCATGATATCATCATCATCATCATCATCATCTCATCATGATATCATCATCATTATCATCATCATCACATCATTATATCATCATCATCATCATCATCATCATCTCATCATGATATCATCATCATCTCATCATGATATCATCATCATCTCATCACGATATCATCATCATCAGCTCATCATGGTATCATCATCATCTCATCATGATATCATCATCATCTCATCATTATATCATCATCATCATCATCATCTCATCATGATATCATCATCATCATCCTCATCATCATCTCATCATGATATCATCATCATCATCATCATCATCATCTCATCATGATATCATCATCATCATCATCTCATCATGTTATCATCATCATCATCTCACCATGATATCATCATCATCATCTCATCATGATATCATCATCATGATATCATCATCATCATCATCTCATCATGATATCATCATCATCATCTCATCATGATATCATCATCATTATATCATAATCATGACAACATCATCATCATCATCATCATCATCATCATCATCATCTCATCATGATATCATCATCATCTCATCATGATATCATCATCATCTCATCATGATATCATCATCATCTCATCACGATATCATCATCATCAGCTCATCATGATATCATCATCATCTCATCATATCATCAACATCATCTCATCATGATATCATCATCATCTCATCACGATATCATCATCATCAGCTCATCATGATATCATCATCATCACATCATATTATCAACATCATCTCATCATGATATCATCATCATCTCATCATGATATCATCATCATCATCATCATCATCATCATCATCATCTCATCATGATATCATCATCATCTTATCACGATATCATCATCATCATCATCATCATCATCATCTCATCATGATATCATCATCATCATCCTCTCATCATTATATCATCATCATCATCATCATCTCATCATGATATCATCATCATCATCTCATCATGATATCATCATCATCATCATCTCATCATGATATCATCATCATCATCTCATCATGATATTATCATCATCATCTCATCATGATATCATCATCATGATATCATCATTATCATCATCATCATCATATCATCATTATATCATCATCATCATCTCATCATGATATCATCATCATGATATCATCATCATCATCATCATCATCATCATCATCATCATCATCATCTCATCATGATATCATCATCATCATCATCATCTCATCATGATATCATCATCATCATCATCTCATCATGTTATCATCATCATCATCATCATCATCATCATCATCATCTCATCATGATATCATCATCATCTCATCATGATATCATCATCATCATCATCTCATCCTGATATCATCATCATGATATCATCATCATCATCTCATCACGATATCATCATCATCAGCTCATCATGGTATCATCATCATCTCATCATGATATCATAATCATCTCATCATTATATCATCATCATCATCATCATCATCTCATTCTGATATCATCATCATCTCATCATGATATCATCATTATCATCTCATCATTATATCATCATCATCATCATCATCATCATCATCATCATTATATCATCATCATCTCATCATGATATCATCATGATATCATCATCATCATCTCATCATGAAATCATCATCATCATCATCTCATCATGATATCATCATCATCATCATATCATCATGATATCATCATCATCTCATCATGATATCATCATCATCATCTCATCATCATCTCATCATGATATCATCATCATGATATCATCATCATTATCTTCATCATCTCAACATGATATCATCATCATGATATCATAATCATGATATCATCATCATCATCTCATCATGATATCATCATCATCTCATCATGATATCATCATCATCATCATCATCATCATCTCATCATGATATCATCATCATCTTATCACGATATCATCATCATCATCATCATCATCTCATCATGATATCATCATCATCATCTCATCATGATATCATCATCATGATATCATCATCATGATATCATCATCATGATATCATCATCATCTTATCATGATATCATCATCATCATCATCATCATCATCATCATCATCATCATCATCTCATCATGATACCATCATCATCATCTCATCATGATATCATCATCATGATATCATCATCATCATCTCATCATGATATCATCATCATGATATCATCATCATCTTATCATGATATCATCATCATCATCATCATCTCATCATGATACCATCATCATCAGCTCATCATTATATCATCATCTCATCAAGATATCATCATTATCATCTCATCATGATATCATCATCATCATCATCATCATCATCATCATCATCTCATCATGATATCATCATCATCATCATCATCATCTCATCATGATATCATCATCATCATCATCATCATCATCATCTCATCATGATATCATCATCATCATCATCTCATCATGATATCATCATCATTATCATCATCATCACATCATTATATCATCATCATCATCATCATCATCATCATCATCATCTCATCATGATATCATCATCATCATCATCATCTCATCATGATATCATCATCATTATCATCATCATCTCATAATGATATCATCATCATCTCATCATGATATCATCATCATCTCATCACGATATCATCATCATCAGCTCATCATGGTATCATCATCATCTCATCATGATATCATCATCATCTCATCATTATATCATCATCATCATCTCATCATGATATCATCATCATCATCCTCATCATCATCTCATCATGATATCATCATCATCATCATCTCATCATGATATCATCATCATCATCATCTCATCATGTTATCATCATCATCATCTCACCATGATATCATCATCATCATCTCATCATGATATCATCATCATGATATCATCATCATCATCATCTCATCATGATATCATCATCATCATCTCATCATGATATCATCATCATTATATCATAATCATGACAACATCATCATCATCATCATCATCATCATCATCTCATCATGATATCATCATCATCTCATCATGATATCATCATCATCTCATCATGATATCATCATCATCTCATCACGATATCATCATCATCAGCTCATCATGATATCATCATCATCTCATCATATCATCAACATCATCTCATCATGATATCATCATCATCTCATCACGATATCATCATCATCAGCTCATCATGATATCATCATCATCTCATCATATCATCAACATCATCTCATCATGATATCATCATCATCTCATCATGATATCATCATCATCATCATCATCATCATCATCATCATCATCATCATCATCTCATCATGATATCATCATCATCTTATCACGATATCATCATCATCATCATCATCATCATCATCATCATCATCATCATCTCATCATGATATCATCATCATCATCCTCTCATCATTATATCATCATCATCATCATCATCATCATCATCTCATCATGATATCATCATCATCTTCTCATCATGATATCATCATCATCATCATCTCATCATGATATCTTCATCATCATCATCTCATCATGATATTATCATCATCATCATCATCTCATCATGATATCATCAACATGATATCATCATTATCATCATCATCATATCATCATTATATCATCATCATCTCATCATGATATCATCATCATGATATCATCATCATCATCATCATCATCATCATCATCTCATCATGATATCATCATCATCATCATCATCATCATCTCATCATTATATCATCATTATCATCATCATCTCATCATGATATCATCAAGATATCATCATTATCATCTCATCATGATATCATCATCATCATCATCATCTCATCATGATATCATCATCATCATCATTTCATCATGATATCATCATCATCTCATCATGATATCATCATCATCTCATCATGATATCATCATCATCATCATCATCATCATCATCATCATCATTATATCATCATCATCATCATCATCATCATCATCATCATCATCATCTCATCATGATATCATCATCATCTCATCATGATATCAACATCATCATTATCATCATCATCATCATCATCATCATCATCTCATCATGATATCATCATCATCTCATCATGATATCATCAGCATCATCATCATCATCATCTCATCATGATATCATCATCTTCATCGTCATCTCATCATGATATCATCATCATCATCATCATCATCAACATCATCATCATCATCATCTCATCATTATATCATCATCATCTCATCATGATATCATCATCATCATCATCATCATCATCATCATCTCATCATGATATCATCATCATCATCATCATCATTATCATCATCTAATCATAATATCATCATCATCTCATCATGATATCATCATCATCATCTCATCATGATATCATCATCATCATCTCATCATGATATCATCATCATCATCATCATCTCATCATGTTATCATCATCATCATCATCATCATCTCATCATGATATCATCATCATCATCATCATCATCATCTCATCATGATATCATCATCATGATATCATCATCATCATCATCATCATCATCATCATCATCATCATCATCATCATCATCATCATCTCATCATGATATCATCATCATGATATCATCATCATCATCATCATCTCATCACGATATCATCATCATCAGCTCATCATGGTATCATCATCATCATCTCATCATGATATCATCATCATCATCATCATCATCTCATCATGATATCATCATCATGATATCATCATCATCATCATCATCATCTCATCATGATATCTTCATCTCATCATGATATCATCATCATGATATCATAATCATGACATCATCATCATCATCTCATCATGATATCATCATCATCTCATCATGATATCATCATCATCATCATCTCATCATGATATCATCATCATGATATCATCATCATCTCATCACGATATCATCATCATCAGCTCATCATGATATCATCATCATCTCATCATATCATCATCATCATCTCATCATGATATCATCATCATCTCATCATTATATCATCATCATCATCATCATCATCATCTCATCATGATATCATCATCATCTCATCATGTTATCATCATCATGATATCATCATCATCATTATTTCATCATGATATCATCATCATCTCATCATGATATCATCAGCATCATCATCATCATCATCATCATCATCATCATCATCATCATCATCATCATCTCATCATGATATCATCATCATCTCATCATGATATCATCAGCATCATCATCATCATCATCATCTCATCATGATATCATCATAATCATCATCATCATCTCATCATGATATCATCATCATCATCATCATCATCATCTCATCATGATATCATCATCATCATCTCATCATGTTATCATCATCATCATCATCATGATATCATCATCATCATCATCATCATCTCATCATGATATCATCGTCATCTCATCATGATATCATCATCATGATATAATCATCTCATCATGATATCATCATCATGATATCATCATAATCTCATCATGATATCATCATCATGATATCATCATCATGATATCATCATCTCATCATCATCATCTCATCATCTCATCATCATGATATCATCATGATATCATCATCTCATCATGATATCATCATCATCATCATCTCATCATGATATCATCATCATCATCATCATCTCATCATGATATCATCAGCATCATCATCATCATCATCATCATCATCATCTCATCATGATATCATCATCATCATCATCTTCATCATCTCATCATTATATCATCATCATCTCATCATGATATCATCATCATTATATCATCATCATCTCATCATGATATCATCATCATGATATCATCATCATGATATCATCATCATCATCATCATCATCTCATCATGATATCATCATCATGATATCATCATCATGATATCATCATCATCATCATTATCAACATCTCATCATGATATCATCATCATCTCATCATGATATCATCATCATCTTCATCATCTCATCATGATATCATCATCATCATCTCATCATGATATCATCATCATCTCATCATAATATCATCATCATCATCTCATCATGATATCATCATCATCATCTCATCATGATATCATCATCATCATCTCATCATGATATCATCATCATCATCTCATCATGATATCATCATCATCTCATCATGATATCATCAGCATCATCATCATCATCATCATCTCATCATGATATCATCATCATCTCATCATGATATCATCAGCATCATCATCATCATCTCATCATGATATCATCATCATCATCATCATCTCATCATGATATCATCATCATCATCATCATCATCATCATCATCATCATCATCATCATCATCATCTCATCATGATATCACCATCATCTCATCATGATATCATCATCATCATCTCATCATGATATCATCATCATCATCTCATCATGATATCATCATCATCATCATCTCATCATGTTATCATCATCATCATCTCATCATGATATCATCATCATCATCATCATCTCATCATGATATCATCATGATATCATCATGATATCATCATGATATCATCATGATATCATCATGATATCATCATCATCATCATCTCATCATGATATCATCATCATGATATCATCATCATCATCATCTCATCATGATATCATCATTATCATCTCATCATGATATCATCATGATATAATCATTATCATCTCATCATGATATCATCATCATCTCATCATGGTATCATCATCATCTCATCATGATATCATCATCATCATCATCATCATCATCATCATCATCATCTCATCATGATATCATCATCATCATCTCATCATGATATCATGATCATGTCATCATGATATCATCATCATCTCATCATGATATCATCATCATCATCATCATCATCTCATCATGATATCATCATCATCATCATCATCATCTCATCATGATATCATCATCATCATCATCTCATCATGAGATCATCATCATCTCATCATAATATCATCATCATCTCATCATGATATCATCATCATCATCTCATCATGATATCATCATCATCATCTCATCATGATATCATCATCATGTCATCATGATATCATCATCATCTCATCATGATATCATCATCATCATCATCATCATCATCTCATCATGATATCATCATCATCATCATCTCATCATGAGATCATCATCATCTCATCATAATATCATCATCATCTCATCATGATATCATCATCATCATCTCATCATGATATCATCATCATCATCTCATCATGATATCATCATCATCATCTCATCATGTTATCATCATCATCATCATCTCATCATGATATCATCATCATCATCTCATCATGATATCATCATCATGATATCATCATCATCATCATCATCATCATCATCATCATCATCATCTCATCATAATATCATCATCATCTCATCATGATATCATCATCATCATCTCATCATGATATCATCATCATCATCTCATCATGATATCATCATCATCTCATCATGATATCATCATCATTATCATCTCATCATGATATCATCATCATGATATCATCATCATCTCATCACGATATCATCATCATCAGCTCATCATGATATCATCATCATCTCATCATATCATCATCATCATGATATCATGATATCATCATCATCTCATATTTATATCATCATCATCATCATCATCATCTCATCATGATATCATCATCATCTCATCATGTTATCATCATCATGATATCATCATCATCATCATCTCATCATGATATCATCATCATCTCATCATGATATCATCAGCATCATCATCATCATCATCATCATCTCATCATGATATCATCAGCATCATCATCATCATCATCATCATCTCATCATGATATCATCATCATCTCATCATCATCTCATCATGATATCATCATCATCATCATCATCATCATCATCATCTCATCATGATATCATCAGCATCATCTCATCATGTTATCATCATCATCATCATCATGATATCATCATCATCATCATCATCATCATCATCATCATCTCATCATGATATCATCATCATCTCATCATGATATCATCATCATGATATCATCATCTCATCATGATATCATCATCATGATATCATCATAATCTCATCATGATATCATCATCATGATATCATCATCATGATATCATCATCTCATCATCATCATCTCATCATCTCATCATCATGATATCATCATGATATCATCATCTCATCATGATATCATCATCATCATCATCATCATCATCTCATCATGATATCATCATCATGATATCATCATCTCATCATCATCATCTCATCATCTCATCATCTCATCATCATTATATCATCATCGTCATCATCATCTCATCATGATATCATCATCATCATCATCATCATCATCTCATCATGATATCATCATCATCATCATCATCTCATCATGATATCATCAGCATCATCATCATCATCATCATCATCATCTCATCATGATATCATCATCATCATCATCTTCATCATCTCATCATTATATCATCATCATCTCATCATGATATCATCATCATTATATCATCATCATCTCATCATGATATCATCATCATGATATCATCATCATGATATCATCATCATCATCATCATCTCATCATGATATCATCATCATGATATCATCATCATGATATCATCATCATGATATCATCATCATCATCTCATCATGATATCATCATCATCTTCATCATCTCATCATGATATCATCATCATCATCTCATCATGATATCATCATCATCATCTCATCATAATATCATCATCATCATCTCATCATGATATCATCATCATCATCTCATCATGATATCATCATCATCATCTCATCATGATATCATCATCATCATCTCATCATAATATCATCATCATCATCTCATCATGATATCATCATCATCATCTCATCATGATATCATCATCATCATCTCATCATGATATCATCATCATCATCTCATCATGATATCATCATCATCATCATCATCATAATCATGACATCATCATCATCATCATCATCATCATCATCATGATATCATCATCATCATCATCATCTCATCATGATATCATCATCATGATATCATCATCATCTCATCACGATATCATCATCATCAGCTCATCATGATATCATCATCATATCATCATATCATCAACATCATCTCATCATGATATCATCATCATGATATCATCATCATCATCATCTCATCATGATATCATCATCATCTCATCATTATATCATCATCATCATCATCATCATCATCATCATCTCATCATGATATCATCATCATCTCATCATGTTATCATCATCATGATATCATCATCATCATCATCATCTCATCATGATATCATCATCATCTCATCATGATATCATCATCATCATCATCTCATCATGATATCATCATCATCTCATCATGATATCATCATCATCTCATCATTATATCATCATCATCATCATCTCATCATGATATCATCATCATCTCATCATGATATCATCATCATCATCATCATCATCATCATCATCATCATCATCATCTCATCATGATATCATCATCATCTCATCATGATATCATCATCAGCATCATCATCATCATCATCATCTCATCATGATATCATCATCATCTCATCATTATATCATCAGCATCGTCATCATCATCATCATCTCATCATGATATCATCATCATCATCATCATCTCATCATGATATCATCATCATCATCATCATCATCTCATCATTATATCATCATCATCTCATCATGATATCATCATCATGATATCATCATCATCATCATCTCATCATGACATCATCATCATCATCATCTCATCATGATATCATCATCATCATCATCATCTCATCATCATCTCATCATGATATCATCATCATCATCATCATCATCATCTCATCATGATATCATCATCATCATCTCATCATGATATCATCATCATCATCTCATCATGATATCATCATCATCATCTCATCATGATATCATCATCATCATCATCATCTCATCATGATATCATCATCATCATCATCTCATCATGTTATCATCATCATCATCATCATCATCATCATCTCATCATGATATCATCATCATCATCATCATCATCATCATCTCATCATGATATCATCATCATGATATCATCATCATCATCATCTCATCATCTCATCATCATGATATCATCATCATCATCATCATCATCTCATCATGATATCATCATCATGATATCATCATCATCATCATCTCATCATCTCATCATCATGATATCATCATCATCATCATCATCTCATCATGATATCATCATCATGATTGCATCATCATCATCATCTCATCATGATATCATCATCATCTCATCATGATATCATCATCATGATATCATCATCATCATCATCTCATCATGATATCATCATCATGATATCATCAATATCATCATCTCATCATGATATCATCATCATCATCTCATCATGATATCATCATCATGGTATCATAATCATGACATCATCATCATCATCTCATCATGATATCATCATCATCTCATCATGATATCCTCATCATCATCATCTCATCATGATATCATCATCATGATATCATCATCATCATCATCTCATCATGACATCATCATCATCATCATCTCATCATGATATCATCATCATCATCATCATCTCATCATCATCTCATCATGATATCATCATCATCATCATCATCATCATCATCTCATCATGATATCATCATCATCATCTCATCATGATATCATCATCATCATCTCATCATGATATCATCATCATCATCATCATCTCATCATGATATCATCATCATCATCATCTCATCATGTTATCATCATCATCATCATCATCATCATCATCTCATCATGATATCATCATCATCATCATCATCATCATCATCTCATCATGATATCATCATCATGATATCATCATCATCATCATCTCATCATCTCATCATCATGATATCATCATCATCATCATCATCATCATCTCATCATGATATCATCATCATGATATCATCATCATCATCATCTCATCATCTCATCATCATGATATCATCATCATCATCATCATCATCATCTCATCATGATATCATCATCATGATTGCATCATCATCATCATCTCATCATGATATCATCATCATCTCATCATGATATCATCATCATGATATCATCATCATCATCATCTCATCATGATATCATCATCATGATATCATCAATATCATCATCTCATCATGATATCATCATCATCATCTCATCATGATATCATCATCATGGTATCATAATCATGACATCATCATCATCATCTCATCATGATATCATCATCATCTCATCATGATATCCTCATCATCATCATCTCATCATGATATCATCATCATGATATCATCATCATCTCATCACGATATCATCATCATCAGCTCATCATGGTATCATCATCATATCATCAACATCATCTCATCATGATATCATCATCATGATATCATCATCATCATAATCTCATCATGATATCATCATCATCTCATCATTATATCATCATCATCATCATCATCATCATTTCATCATGATATCATCATCATCTCATCATGATATCAACATGATATCATCATTATCATCTCATCATGATATCATCATCATCATCATCATCATCATCATCATCATCATCATCATCATCTCATCATGATATCATCATCATCATCATCATCATCATCATCATCTCATCATGATATCATCAGCATCATCATCATCATCATCATCATCTCATCATGATATCATCATCATCTCATCATGATATCATCAGCAGCATCATCATCATCATCTCATCATGATATCATCATCATCTCATCATGATATCATCAGCATCATCATCATCATCATCATCATCTCATCATGATATCATCATCATCATCATCATCTCATCATGATATCATCATCATCATCATCATCATCATCATCATCATCTCATCATGATATCACCATCATCTCATCATGATATCATCATCATCATCTCATCATGATATCATCATCATCATCATCTCATCATGATATCATCATCATCATCTCATCATGATATCATCATCATCATCTCATCATGATATCATCATCATGTCATCATGATATCATCATCATCTCATCATGATATCATCATCATCATCATCATCATCTCATCATGATATCATCATCATCATCATCATCATCATCTCATCATGTCATCATCATCATCATCTCATCATGAGATCATCATCATCTCATCATAATATCATCATCATCACATCATGATATCATCATCATCATCTCATCATGATATCATCATCATCATCTCATCATGATATCATCATCATCATCTCATCATGTTATCATCATCATCATCATCTCATCATGATATCATCATCATCATCATCATCTCATCATGATATCATCATCATCATCTCATCATGTTATCATCATCATCATCATCTCATCATGATATCATCATCTCATCATGATATCATCATCATGATATCATAATCATGACATCATCATCATCATCTCATCATGATATCATCATCATCTCATCATGATATCATCATCATCATCATCTCATCATGATATCATCATCATCTCATCACGATATCATCATCATCAGCTCATCATGATATCATCATCATCTCATCATATCATCATCATCATCTCATCATGATATCATCATCATCTCATCATTATATCATCATCATCATCATCATCATCTCATCATGATATCATCATCATCTCATCATGTTATCATCATCATGATATCATCATCATCATTATCTCATCATGATATCATCATCATCTCATCATGATATCATCATCATCATCATCATCATCATCTCATCATGATATCATCATCATCTCATCATGATATCATCAGCATCATCATCATCATCATCATCATCATCTCATCATGATATCATCATAATCATCATCATCATCATCTCATCATGATATCATCATCATCATCATCATCATCTCATCATGATATCATCATCATCATCTCATCATGTTATCATCATCATCATCATCATGATATCATCATCATCATCATCATCATCATCATCATCTCATCATGATATCATCATCATCTCATCATGATATCATCATCATGATATCATCATCTCATCATGATATCATCATCATGATATCATCATAATCTCATCATGATATCATCATCATGATATCATCATCATGATATCATCATCTCATCATCATCATCTCATCATCTCATCATCTCATCATCATGATATCATCATCGTCATCATCATCTCATCATGATATCATCATCATCATCATCATCATCTCATCATGATATCATCATCATCATCTCATCATGATATCATCAGCATCATCATCATCATCATCATCATCATCATCATCATCATCTCATCATGATATCATCATCATCATCATCTTCATCATCTCATCATTATATCATCATCATCTCATCATGATATCATCATCATTATATCATCATCATCTCATCATGATATCATCATCATGATATCATCATCATGATATCATCATCATCATCATCATCTCATCATGATATCATCATCATGATATCATCATCATGATATCATCATCATGATATCATCATCATCATCATCATCATCTCATCATGATATCATCATCATCTCATCATGATATCATCATCATCTTCATCATCTCATCATGATATCATCATCATCATCTCATCATAGTATCATCATCATCATCTCATCATGATATCATCATCATCATCTCATCATGATATCATCATCATCATCTCATCATGATATCATCATCATCATCTCATCATGATATCATCATCATCATCTCATCATGATATCATCATCATCATAATCATGACATCATCATCATCATCATCATCATCATCATCATCATCATCATCATGATATCATCATCATCATCATCATCTCATCATGATATCATCATCATCTCATCACGATATCATCATCATCAGCTCATCATGATATCATCATCATATCATCATATCATCAACATCATCTCATCATGATATCATCATCATCATCATCATCATCTCATCATGATATCATCATCATCATCATCATCATCATCATCTCATCATCATCATCATCATCTCATCATGATATCATCATCATCATCTCTTCATGATATCATCATCATGATATCATCATCTCATCATGATATCATCATGATATCATCATAATGATATCATCATCATTATCATCATCTCATCATGATATCATCATCATGATATCATCATCATCATCATCATCTCATCATGATATCATCATCATCTCATCATGATATCATCATCATAATCATCTCATCATGATATCATCATCATCATCATCATCATCTCATCATGATATCATCATCATCATCATCATCATCTCATCATGATATCACCATCATCTCATCATGATATCATCATCATCATCATCATCATCTCATCATGATATCATCATCATCATCATCATCATCTCATCATGATATCACCATCATCTCATCATGATATCATCATCATCATCTCATCATGATATCATCATCATCATCTCATCATGATATCATCATCATCATCTCATCATGTTATCATCATCATCATCTCATCATGATATCATCATCATCATCATCATCATCATCATCTCATCATGATATCATCATGATATCATCATGATATCATCATGATATCATCATGATATCATCATGATATCATCATCATCATCATCTCATCATGATATCATCATCATGATATCATCATCATCATCATCTCATCATGATATCATCATTATCATCTCATCATGATATCATCATGATATAATCATTATCATCTCATCATGATATCATCATGATATAATCATTATCATCTCATCATGATATCATCATCATCTCATCATGGTATCATCATCATCTCATCATGATATCATCATCATCATCATCATCATCATCATCTCATCATGATATCATCATCATCATCTCATCATGATATCATGATCATGTCATCATGATATCATCATCATCTCATCATGATATCATCATCATCATCATCATCATCATCATCATCATCATCTCATCATGATATCATCATCATCATCATCATCATCATCTCATCATGATATCATCATCATCATCATCTCATCATGAGATCATCATCATCTCATCATAATATCATCATCATCATCTCATCATGATATCATCATCATCATCTCATCATGATATCATCATCATCATCTCATCATGATATCATCATCATGTCATCATGATATCATCATCATCTCATCATGATATCATCATCATCATCATCAACATCATCTCATCATGATATCATCATCATCATCATCATCATCATCTCATCATGATATCATCATCATCTCATCATGAGATCATCATCATCTCATCATAATATCATCATCATCTCATCATGAGATCATCATCATCTCATCATAATATCATCATCATCTCATCATGATATCATCATCATCATCTCATCATGATATCATCATCATCATCTCATCATGATATCATCATCATCATCTCATCATGTTATCATCATCATCATCATCTCATCATGATATCATCATCATCATCATCATCTCATCATGATATCATCATCATGATATCATCATCATCATCATCATCATCATCATCTCATCATGATATCATCATCTCATCATGATATCATCATCATGATATCATCATCATGATATCATAATCATGACATCATCATCATCATCTCATCATGATATCATCATCATCTCATCATGATATCATCATCATTATCATCTCATCATGATATCATCATCATGATATCATCATCATCTCATCACGATATCATCATCATCAGCTCATCATGATATCATCATCATCTCATCATATCATCATCATCATGATATCATGATATCATCATCATCTCATCATTATATCATCATCATCATCATCATCTCATCATGATATCATCATCATCTCATCATGTTATCATCATCATGATATCATCATCATCATTATCTCATCATGATATCATCATCATCTCATCATGATATCATCAGCATCATCATCATCATCATCATCTCATCATGATATCATCATCATCTCATCATGATATCATCAGCATCATCATCATCATCATCATCATCATCTCATCATGATATCATCATAATCATCATCATCATCTCATCATGATATCATCATCATCATCATCATCATCATCATCATCATCTCATCATGATATCATCATCATCATCTCATCATGTTATCATCATCATCATCATCATGATATCATCATCATCATCATTCACATCATCATCATCTCATCATGATATCATCATCATCTCATCATGATATCATCATCATGATATCATCATCTCATCATGATATCATCATCATGATATCATCATAATCTCATCATGATATCATCATCATGATATCATCATCATGATATCATCATCATGATATCATCATCATGATATCATCATCTCATCATCATCATCTCATCATCTCATCATCTCATCATCATGATATCATCATGATATCATCATCTCATCATGATATCATCATCATCATCATCATCATCTCATCATGATATCATCATCATGATATCATCATCTCATCATCATCATCTCATCATCTCATCATCTCATCATCATGATATCATCATCGTCATCATCATCTCATCATGATATCATCATCATCATCATCATCATCTCATCATGATATCATCATCATCATCATCATCTCATCATGATATCATCAGCATCATCATCATCATCATCATCATCATCTCATCATGATATCATCATCATCATCATCTTCATCATCTCATCATTATATCATCATCATCTCATCATGATATCATCATCATTATATCATCATCATCTCATCATGAAATCATCATCATGATATCATCATCATGATATCATCATCATCATCATCATCATCTCATCATGATATCATCATCATGATATCATCATCATGATATCATCATCATGATATCATCATCATCATCATCATCTCATCATGATATCATCATCATCTCATCATGATATCATCATCATCTTCATCATCTCATCATGATATCATCATCATCATCTCATCATGATATCATCATCATCATCTCATCATAATATCATCATCATCATCTCATCATGATATCATCATCATCATCTCATCATGATATCATCATCATCATCTCATCATGATATCATCATCATCATCTCATCATAATATCATCATCATCATCTCATCATGATATCATCATCATCATCTCATCATGATATCATCATCATCATCTCATCATGATATCATCATCATCATCTCATCATGATATCATCATCATCATCATCATCATAATCATGACATCATCATCAACATCATCATCATCATCATCATGATATCATCATCATCATCATCATCATCATCATCTCATCATGATATCATCATCATGATATCATCATCATCTCATCACGATATCATCATCATCAGCTCATCATGATATCATCATCATATCATCATATCATCAACATCATCTCATCATGATATCATCATCATGATATCATCATCATCATCATCTCATCATGATATCATCATCATCTCATCATTATATCATCATCATCATCATCATCATCATCTCATCATGATATCATCATCATCTCATCATGTTATCATCATCATGATATCATCATCATCATCATCATCTCATCATGATATCATCATCATCTCATCATGATATCATCATCATCATCATCATCATCATCATCTCATCATGATATCATCATCATCTCATCATGATATCATCATCATCTCATCATTATATCATCATCATCATCTCATCATGATATCATCATCATATCATCATGTTATCATCATCATGATATCATCATCATCATCATCATCATCATCTCATCATGATATCATCATCATCTCATCATGATATCATCATCAGCATCATCATCATCATCATCTCATCATGATATCATCATCATCTCATCATGATATCATCAGCATCGTCATCATCATCATCATCTCATCATGATATCATCATCATCATCATCATCATCATCATCTCATCATGATATCATCATCATCATCATCTCATCATTATATCATCATCATCTCATCATGATATCATCATCATGATATCATCATCATCATCATCTCATCATGACATCATCATCATCATCATCTCATCATGATATCATCATCATCATCATCATCATCATCATCTCATCATCATCTCATCATGATATCATCATCATCATCATCATCATCATCTCATCATGATATCATCATCATCATCTCATCATGATATCATCATCATCATCATCTCATCATGATATCATCATCATCATCTCATCATGATATCATCATCATCATCATCATCATCTCATCATGATATCATCATCATCATCATCTCATCATGTTATCATCATCATCATCATCATCATCATCATCATCTCATCATGATATCATCATCATCATCATCATCATCATCATCATCATCTCATCATGATATCATCATCATCATCTCATCATGATATCATCATCATGATATCATCATCATCATCATCATCATCATCATCATCATCTCATCATGATATCATCATCTCATCATGATATCATCATCATGATATTATAATCATGACATCATCATCATCATCTCATCATGATATCATCATCATCTCATCATGATATCATCATCATTATCATCTCATCATGATATCATCATCATGATATCATCATCATCTCATCACGATATCATCATCATCAGCTCATCATGATATCATCATCATCTCATCATATCATCATCATCATGATATCATGATATCATCATCATCTCATATTTATATCATCATCATCATCATCATCATCATCTCATCATGATATCATCATCATCTCATCATGTTATCATCATCATGATATCATCATCATCATTATCTCATCATGATATCATCATCATCTCATCATGATATCATCAGCATCATCATCATCATCATCATCATCTCATCATGATATCATCATCATCTCATCATGATATCATCATCATCATCATCATCATCATCATCATCATCTCATCATGATATCATCATCATCTCATCATCATCTCATCATGATATCATCATCATCATCATCATCATCATCATCTCATCATGATATCATCAGCATCATCTCATCATGTTATCATCATCATCATCATCATGATATCATCATCATCATCATCATCATCATCATCATCTCATCATGATATCATCATCATCTCATCATGATATCATCATCATGATATCATCATCTCATCATGATATCATCATCATGATATCATCATAATCTCATCATGATATCATCATCATGATATCATCATCATGATATCATCATCTCATCATCATCATCTCATCATCTCATCATCTCATCATCATGATATCATCATGATATCATCATCTCATCATGATATCATCATCATCATCATCATCTCATCATGATATCATCATCATCATCATCATCTCATCATCATCTCATCATGATATCATCATCATCATCATCTCATCATGATATCATCATCATCATCTCCTCATGATATCATCATCATCATCTCATCATGATATCATCATCATCATCTCATCATGATATCATCATCATCATCATCATCATCATCTCATCATGATATCATCATCATCATCATCTCATCATGTTATCATCATCATCATCATCATCATCATCATCATCATCATCATCTCATCATGATATCATCATCATCATCATCATCATCATCATCATCATCATCATCTCATCATGATATCATCATCATGATATCATCATCATCATCATCTCATCATCTCATCATCATGATATCATCATCATCATCATCATCATCTCATCATGATATCATCATCATGATATCATCATCATCATCATCTCATCATCTCATCATCATGATATCATCATCATCATCATCATCATCATCTCATCATGATATCATCATCATGATTGCATCATCATCATCATCTCATCATGATATCATCATCATCTCATCATGATATCATCATCATGATATCATCATCATCATCATCTCATCATGATATCATCATCATGATATCATCAATATCATCATCTCATCATGATATCATCATCATCATCTCATCATGATATCATCATCATGGTATCATAATCATGACATCATCATCATCATCTCATCATGATATCATCATCATCTCATCATGATATCCTCATCATCATCATCTCATCATGATATCATCATAATGATATCATCATCATCTCATCACGATATCATCATCATCAGCTCATCATGGTATCATCATCATATCATCAACATCATCTCATCATGATATCATCATCATGATATCATCATCATCATAATCTCATCATGATATCATCATCATCTCATCATTATATCATCATCATCATCATCATCATCATTTCATCATGATATCATCATCATCTCATCATGATATCAACATGATATCATCATTATCATCTCATCATGATATCATCATCATCATCATCATCATCATCATCATCATCATCATCATCTCATCATGATATCATCATCATCATCATCATCATCATCATCATCATCTCATCATGATATCATCAGCATCATCATCATCATCATCATCATCTCATCATGATATCATCATCATCTCATCATGATATCATCAGCAGCATCATCATCATCATCTCATCATGATATCATCATCATCTCATCATGATATCATCAGCATCATCATCATCATCATCATCTCATCATGATATCATCATCATCATCATCATCTCATCATGATATCATCATCATGTCATCATGATATCATCATCATCTCATCATGATATCACCATCATCTCATCATGATATCATCATCATCATCTCATCATGATATCATCATCATCATCATCTCATCATGATATCATCATCATCATCTCATCATGATATCATCATCATCATCTCATCATGATATCATCATCATGTCATCATGATATCATCATCATCTCATCATGATATCATCATCATCATCATCATCATCTCATCATGATATCATCATCATCATCATCATCATCATCATCTCATCATGATATCATCATCATCATCATCTCATCATGAGATCATCATCATCTCATCATAATATCATCATCATCACATCATGATATCATCATCATCATCTCATCATGATATCATCATCATCATCTCATCATGATATCATCATCATCATCTCATCATGTTATCATCATCATCATCATCTCATCATGATATCATCATCATCATCATCATCTCATCATGATATCATCATCATCATCACATCATGATATCATCATCATCATCTCATCATGATATCATCATCATCATCTCATCATAATATCATCATCATCACATCATGATATCATCATCATCATCTCATCATGATATCATCATCATCATCTCATCATGATATCATCATCATCATCTCATCATGTTATCATCATCATCATCATCTCATCATGATATCATCATCATCATCATCATCTCATCATGATATCATCATCATCATCTCATCATGCTATCATCATCATCATCATCTCATCATGATATCATCATCTCATCATGATATCATCATCATGATATCATAATCATGACATCATCATCATCATCTCATCATGATATCATCATCATCTCATCATGATATCATCATCATCATCATCTCATCATGATATCATCATCATCTCATCACGATATCATCATCATCAGCTCATCATGATATCATCATCATCTCATCATATCATCATCATCATCTCATCATGATATCATCATCATCTCATCATTATATCATCATCATCATCATCATCATCATCTCATCATGATATCATCATCATCTCATCATGTTATCATCATCATGATATCATCATCATCATTATCTCATCATGATATCATCATCATCTCATCATGATATCATCATCATCATCATCATCATCATCATCTCATCATGATATCATCATCATCTCATCATGATATCATCAGCATCATCATCATCATCATCATCATCATCTCATCATGATATCATCATAATCATCATCATCATCATCTCATCATGATATCATCATCATCATCATCATCATCTCATCATGATATCATCATCATCATCTCATCATGTTATCATCATCATCATCATCATGATATCATCATCATCATCATCATCATCATCTTCTCATCATGATATCATCATCATCTCATCATGATATCATCATCATGATATCATCATCTCATCATCATCATCTCATCATCTCATCATCTCATCATCATGATATCATCATCGTCATCATCATCTCATCATGATATCATCATCATCATCATCATCATCTCATCATGATATCATCATCATCATCTCATCATGATATCATCAGCATCATCATCATCATCATCATCATCATCATCATCATCTCATCATGATATCATCATCATCATCATCTTCATCATCTCATCATTATATCATCATCATCTCATCATGATATCATCATCATTATATCATCATCATCTCATCATGATATCATCATCATGATATCATCATCATGATATCATCATCATCATCATCATCTCATCATGATATCATCATCATGATATCATCATCATGATATCATCATCATGATATCATCATCATCATCATCATCATCTCATCATGATATCATCATCATCTCATCATGATATCATCATCATCTTCATCATCTCATCATGATATCATCATCATCATCTCATCATGATATCATCATCATCATCTCATCATGATATCATCATCATCATCTCATCATGATATAATCATCATCATCTCATCATGATATCATCATCATCATAATCATGACATCATCATCATCATCATCATCATCATGATTTCATCATCATCATCATCATCTCATCATGATATCATCATCATCTCATCACGATATCATCATCATCAGCTCATCATGATATCATCATCATATCATCATATCATCAACATCATCTCATCATGATATCATCATCATCATCATCATCATCATCATCATCATCTCATCATGATATCATCATCATCATCATCATCATCATCTCATCATCATCATCATCATCTCATCATGATATCATCATCATCATCTCTTCATGATATCATCATCATGATATCATCATCATCTCATCATGATATCATCATGATATCATCATAATGATATCATCATCATTATCATCATCTCATCATGATATCATCATCATGATATCATCATCATCATCATCTCATCATGATATCATCATCATCTCATCATATCATCATCATAATCATCTCATCATGATATCATCATCATCATCATCATCATCTCATCATGATATCATCATCATCATCATCATCATCATCTCATCATGATATCACCATCATCTCATCATGATATCATCATCATCATCATCATCATCATCTCATCATGATATCATCATCATCATCATCATCATCATCATCTCATCATGATATCACCATCATCTCATCATGATATCATCATCATCATCTCATCATGATATCATCATCATCATCTCATCATGATATCATCATCATCATCTCATCATGTTATCATCATCATCATCTCATCATGATATCATCATCATCATCATCATCATCATCTCATCATGATATCATCATGATATCATCATGATATCATCATGATATCATCATGATATCATCATGATATCATCATCATCATCATCTCATCATGATATCATCATCATGATATCATCATCATCATCTCATCATGATATCATCATCATCATCATCATCATCTCATCATGATATCATCATGATATCATCATGATATCATCATGATATCATCATCATCATCATCTCATCATGATATCATCATCATGATATCATCATCATCATCATCTCATCATGATATCATCATTATCATCTCATCATGATATCATCATGATATAATCATTATCATCTCATCATGATATCATCATGATATAATCATTATCATCTCATCATGATATCATCATCATCTCATCATGGTATCATCATCATCTCATCATGATATCATCATCATCATCATCATCATCATCTCATCATGATATCATCATCATCATCTCATCATGATATCATGATCATGTCATCATGATATCATCATCATCTCATCATGATATCATCATCATCATCATCATCATCATCATCATCTCATCATGATATCATCATCATCATCATCATCTCATCATGATATCATCATCATCATCATCTCATCATGAGATCATCATCATCTCATCATAATATCATCATCATCATCTCATCATGATATCATCATCATCATCTCATCATGATATCATCATCATCATCTCATCATGATATCATCATCATGTCATCATGATATCATCATCATCTCATCATGATATCATCATCATCATCATCAACATCATCTCATCATGATATCATCATCATCATCATCATCATCATCTCATCATGATATCATCATCATCATCATCTCATCATGAGATCATCATCATCTCATCATAATATCATCATCATCTCATCATGAGATCATCATCATCTCATCATAATATCATCATCATCTCATCATGATATCATCATCATCATCTCATCATGATATCATCATCATCATCTCATCATGATATCATCATCATCATCTCATCATGTTATCATCATCATCATCATCTCATCATGATATCATCATCATCATCTCATCATGATATCATCATCATGATATCATCATCATCATCATCATCATCATCTCATCATGATATCATCATCTCATCATGATATCATCATCATGATATCATAATCATGACATCATCATCATCATCTCATCATGATATCATCATCATCTCATCATGATATCATCATCATTATCATCTCATCATGATATCATCATCATGATATCATCATCATCTCATCACGATATCATCATCATCAGCTCATCATGATATCATCATCATCTCATCATATCATCATCATCATGATATCATGATATCATCATCATCTCATCATTATATCATCATCATCATCATCATCTCATCATGATATCATCATCATCTCATCATGTTATCATCATCATGATATCATCATCATCATTATCTCATCATGATATCATCATCATCTCATCATGATATCATCAGCATCATCATCATCATCATCATCATCATCTCATCATGATATCATCATCATCTCATCATGATATCATCAGCATCATCATCATCATCATCATCATCTCATCATGATATCATCATAATCATCATCATCATCTCATCATGATATCATCATCATCATCATCATCATCATCATCATCTCATCATGATATCATCATCATCATCTCACCATGTTATCATCATCATCATCATCATGATATCATCATCATCATCATCATCATCATCATCATCTCATCATGATATCATCATCATCTCATCATGATATCATCATCATGATATCATCATCTCATTATGATATCATCATCATGATATCATCATAATCTCATCATGATATCATCATCATGATATCATCATCATGATATCATCATCTCATCATCATCATCTCATCATCTCATCATCTCATCATCATGATATCATCATGATATCATCATCTCATCATGATATCATCATCATCATCATCATCATCTCATCATGATATCATCATCATGATATCATCATCTCATCATCATCATCTCATCATCTCATCATCTCATCATCATGATATCATCATCGTCATCATCAACTCATCATGATATCATCATCATCATCATCATCATCTCATCATGATATCATCATCATCATCATCATCTCATCATGATATCAACATCATCATCATCATCTCATAATGATATCATCATCATCATCATCATCTCATCATGATATCATCATCATGACATCATCATCAGCATCATCATCTCATCATGATATCATCATCATGATATCATCATCATCATCATCTCATCATGATATCATCATCATCATCTCATCATGATATCATCATCATCATCTCATCATGATATCATCATCATCATCTCATCATGATATCATCATCATCATCTCATCATGATATCATCATCATCTCATCATGATATCATCATCATCTCATCATGATATCATCATCATCATCATCATCATCATCATCATCATCATCATCATCATCTCATCATGATATCATCATCATCATCATCATATCATAATGATATCATCATCATCATCATCTCATCATGATATCATCATCATGACATCATCATCAGCATCATCATCTCATCATGATATCATCATCATGATATCATCATCATCATCATCTCATCATGATATCATCATCATCATCTCATCATGATATCATCATCATCATCATCATCATCATCATCATCATCATCATCATCTCATCATGATATCATCATCATCATCATCATCATCTCATCATTATATCATCATCATCTCATCATGATATCATCATGATATCATCATTATCATCTCATCATGATATCATCATCATCTCATCATGATATCATCATCATCATCATCTCATCATGATATCATCAACATGATATCATCATCATCATTCTCTCATCATGATATCATCATTATCATCTCATCATGATATCATCATGATATCATCATTATCATCTCATCATGATATCATCATCATCTCATCATGATATCATCATCTCATCATGATATCATCATCATCATCATCATCTCATCATGATATCATCATCATCATCTCATCATGATATCATCATCATCTCATCATGATATCATCATCATCTCATCATGATATCATCATCATCTCATCATGATATCATCAGCATCATCATCATCATCATCTCATCATGATATCATCATCATCATCATCATCTCATCATGATATCATCATCATCATCATCATCATCATCTCATCATGATATCACCATCATCTCATCATGATATCATCATCATCATCTCATCATGATATCATCATCATCATCATCTCATCATGATATCATCATCATCATCTCATCATGTTATCATCATCATCATCTCATCATGATATCATCATCATCATCATCATCATCATCATCATCATCTCATCATGATATCATCATGATATCATCATGATATCATCATGATATCATCATGATATCATCATCATCATCATCTCATCATGATATCATCATCATGATATCATCATCATCATCTCATCATGATATCATCATTATCATCTCATCATGATATCATCATGATATAATCATTATCATCTCATCATGATATCATCATCATCTCATCATGGTATCATCATCATCTCATCATGATATCATCATCATCATCATCATCATCTCATCATGATATCATCATCATCATCTCATCATGATATCATCATCATGTCATCATGATATCATCATCATCTCATCATGATATCATCATCATCATCATCATCATCATCATCATCATCTCATCATGATATCATCATCATCATCATCATCATCATCTCATCATGATATCATCATCATCATCATCTCATCATGAGATCATCATCATCTCATCATAATATCATCATCATCTCATCATGATATCATCATCATCATCTCATCATGATATCATCATCATCATCTCATCATGATATCATCATCATGTCATCATGATATCATCATCATCTCATCATGATATCATCATCATCATCATCATCATCTCATCATGATATCATCATCATCATCATCATCATCATCTCATCATGATATCATCATCATCATCATCTCATCATGAGATCATCATCATCTCATCATAATATCATCATCATCTCATCATGATATCATCATCATCATCATCATCATCTCATCATGATATCATCATCATGATATCATCATCATCATCATCATCTCATCATGATATCATCATCTCATCATGATATCATCATCATGATATCATAATCATGACATCATCATCATCATCTCATCATGATATCATCATCATCTCATCATGATATCATCATCATGATATCATCATCATCTCATCACGATATCATCATCATCAGCTCATCATGATATCATCATCATCTCATCATCTCATCATCATCATCTCATCATGATATCATCATCATCTCATCATTATATCATCATCATCATCATCATCATCATCTCATCATGATATCATCATCATCTCATCATGTTATCATCATCATGATATCATCATCATCATTATCTCATCATGATATCATCATCATCTCATCATGATATCATCAGCATCATCATCATCATCATCATCATCATCATCATCATCATCATCTCATCATGATATCATCATCATCTCATCATGATATCATCAGCATCATCATCATCATCATCATCATCATCTCATCATGATATCATCATAATCATCATCATCATCTCATCATGATATCATCATCATCATCATCATCATCTCATCATGATATCATCATCATCATCTCATCATGTTATCATCATCATCATCATCATCATCATCATCTCATCATGATATCATCATCATCTCATCATGATATCATCATCATCATCTCATCATGATATCATCATCATCTCATCATGATATCATCAGCATCATCATCATCATCATCTCATCATGATATCATCATCATCATCATCATCATCATCATCATCTCATCATGATATCATCATCATCTCATCATGTTATCATCATCATCATCATCATCATCATCATCATCTCATCATGATATCATCATCATCTCATCATGATATCATCATCATCATCATCTCATCATGATATCATCATCATCATCATCATCTCATCATTATATCATCATCATCATCATCATCTCATCATGATATCATCATCATCATCATCATCTCATCATTATATCATCATCATCTCATCATGATATCATGATATCATCATCATCTCATCATGATATCATCATCATCTCATCATGATATCATCATTATCATCTCATCATGATATCATCATGATATCATCATTATCATCTCATCATGATATCATCATCATCTCATCATGATATCATCATCTCATCATGATATCATCATCATCATCATCATCATCTCATCATGATATCATCATCTCATCATGATATCATCATCATCATCATCATCATCTCATCATGATATCATCATCATCATCATCTCATCATGATATCATCATCATGACATCATCATCAGCATCATCATCTCATCATGATATCATCATCATGATATCAACATCATCATCATCATCATCTCATCATGATATCATCATCATCATCATCTCATCATGATATCATCATCATGACATCATCATCAGCATCATCATCTCATCATGATATCATCATCATGATATCATCATCATCATCATCTCATCATGATATCATCATCATCATCTCATCATGATATCATCATCATCATCAGCATCATCATCTCATCATGATATCATCATCATCTCATCATTATATCATCATCATCTCATCATGATATCATCATCATCATCATCATCATCATCAGCATCATCATCTCATCATGATATTATCATCATCATCTCATCATGATATCATCATCATCATCATCTCATCATGATATCATCATCATCTCATCATGATATCATCATCATCATCATCTCATCATAATATCATCATCATCTCATCATGATATTATCATCATCATCTCATCATGATATCATCATCATCATCTCATCATGATATCATCATCATCATCTCATCATGTTATCATCATCATCATCATCATCATCATCATCATCATCATCTCATCATGATATCATCATCATCATCATCTCATCATGATATCATCATCATGATATCATCATCATCATCATCATCATCTCATCATGATATCATCATCTCATCATGATATCATCATCATGATATCATAATCATGACATCATCATCATCATCATCATCTCATCATGATATCATCATCGTCTCATCATGATATCATCATCATCATCATCATCATCTCATCATGATATCATCATCATCATCATCATCATCTCATCATGATATCATCATCATCATCTCATCATGATATCATCATCATGACATCATCATCAGCATCATCATCTCATCATGATATCATCATCATGATATCAACATCATCATCATCATCATCTCATCATGATATCATCATCATCATCATCTCATCATGATATCATCATCATGACATCATCATCAGCATCATCATCTCATCATGATATCATCATCATGATATCATCATCATCATCATCTCATCATGATATCATCATCATCATCTCATCATGATATCATCATCATCATCAGCATCATCATCTCATCATGATATCATCATCATCTCATCATTATATCATCATCATCTCATCATGATATCATCATCATCATCATCATCATCATCAGCATCATCATCTCATCATGATATTATCATCATCATCTCATCATGATATCATCATCATCATCATCTCATCATGATATCATCATCATCTCATCATGATATCATCATCATCATCATCTCATCATAATGTCATCATCATCTCATCATGATATTATCATCATCATCTCATCATGATATCATCATCATCATCTCATCATGATATCATCATCATCATCTCATCATGTTATCATCATCATCATCATCATCATCATCATCATCATCTCATCATGATATCATCATCATCATCATCTCATCATGATATCATCATCATGATATCATCATCATCATCATCATCATCTCATCATGATATCATCATCTCATCATGATATCATCATCATGATATCATAATCATGACATCATCATCATCATCATCATCTCATCATGATATCATCATCGTCTCATCATGATATCATCATCATCATCATCATCATCTCATCATGATATCATCATCATCATCATCATCATCTCATCATGATATCATCATCATCATCTCATCATGATATCATCATCATCATCTCATCATGATATCATCATCATCATCTCATCATGTTATCATCATCATCATCATAATCTCATCATGATATCATCATCATCATCATCTCATCATGTTATCATCATCATCATCATCATCATCATCATCATCATCTCATCATGATATCATGATCATGATATCATCATCATCATCTCATCATCATCATCATCATGATATCATCATCATCATCATCATCATCATCATCATCATCATCATCTCCTCATCATGATATCATCATCATGATAGCATCATCATCATCATCTCATCATGATATCATCATCATCTCATCATGATATCATCATCATGATATCATCATCATCATCATCTCATCATGATATCATCATCATGATATCATCAATATCATCATCTCATGATGATATCATCATCATCATCTCATCATGATATCATCATCATAGTATCATAATCATGACATCATCATCATCATCATCATCTCATCATGATATCATCATCATCTCATCATGATATCCTCATCATCATCATCTCATCATGATATCATCATCATGATATCATCATCATCTCATCACGATATCATCATCATCAGCTCATCATGGTATCATCATCATCTCATCATATCATCAACATCATCTCATCATGATATCATCATCATGATATCATCATCATCATAATCTCATCATGATATCATCATCATCTCATCATTATATCATCATCATCATCATCATCATTTCATCATGATATCATCATCATCTCATCATGATATCAACATGATATCATCATTATCATCTCATCATGATATCATCATCATCATCATCATCATCATCATCATCATCATCATCATCTCATCATGATATCATCATCATCATCATCATCTCATCATGATATCATCAGCATCATCATCATCATCATCATAATCATCTCATCATGATATCATCATCATCTCATCATGATATCATCAGCATCATTATCATCATCATCATCTCATCATGATATCATCATCATCTCATCATGATATCATCAGCATCATCATCATCATCATCTCATCATGATATCATCATCATCATCATCATCATCATCATCATCATCTCATCATTATATCATCATCATCTCATCATGATATCATCATGATATCATCATTATCATCTCATCATGATATCATCATCTCATCATGATATCATCATCATCATCATCTCATCATGATATCATCATCATGATATCATCATCATCATCATCTCATCATGATATCATCATTATCATCTCATCATGATATCATCATGATATCATCATTATCATCTCATCATGATATCATTATCATCTCATCATCATCTCATCATGATATCATCATCTCATCATGATATCATCATCATCATCATCATCATCTCATCATGATATCATCATCATCATCTCATCATGATATCATCATCATCTCATCATGATATCATCATCATCTCATCATGATATCATCATCATCTCATCATGATATCATCATCATCATCATCATCATCATCTCATCATGATATCAACATCATCATCATCATCTCATAATGATATCATCATCATCATCATCATCTCATCATGATATCATCATCATGACATCATCATCAGCATCATCATCTCATCATGATATCATCATCATGATATCATCATCATCATCATCATCTCATCATGATATCATCATCATCATCTCATCATGATATCATCATCATCATCTCATCATGATATCATCATCATCTCATCATGATATCATCATCATCTCATCATGATATCATCATCATCATCATCATCATCATCATCATCATCATCATCATCATCTCATCATGATATCATCATCATCATCTCATCATGATATCATCATCATCTCATCATGATATCATCATCATCTCATCATGATATCATCATCATCATCATCATCATCATCATCATCATCATCATCATCTCATCATGATATCATCATCATCATCATCATATCATAATGATATCATCATCATCATCATCTCATCATGATATCATCATCATGACATCATCATCAGCATCATCATCTCATCATGATATCATCATCATGATATCATCATCATCATCATCATCATCATCTCATCATGATATCATCATCATCATCATCATCATCATCATCTCATCATTATATCATCATCATCTCATCATGATATCATCATGATATCATCATTATCATCTCATCATGATATCATCATCATCTCATCATGATATCATCATCATCATCATCTCATCATGATATCATCATCATGATATCATCATCATCATCATCTCATCATGATATCATCATTATCATCTCATCATGATATCATCATGATATCATCATTATCATCTCATCATGATATCATCATCATCTCATCATGATATCATCATCTCATCATGATATCATCATCATCATCATCATCTCATCATGATATCATCATCATCATCTCATCATGATATCATCATCATCTCATCATGATATCATCATCATCTCATCATGATATCATCATCATCATCATCATCATCATCTCATAATGATATCATCATCATCATCATCTCATCATGATATCATCATCATGACATCATCATCAGCATCATCATCTCATCATGATATCATCATCATGATATCATCATCATCTCATCACGATATCATCATCATCAGCTCATTATGATATTATCATCATCTCATCATATCATCATCATCATCATCTCATCATGATATCATCATCATCTCATCATTATATCATCATCATCATCATCATCTCATCATGATATCATCATCATCTCATCATGTTATTATCATCATGATATCATCATCATCATCATCATCATCATCATCTCATCATGATATCATCATCATCTCATCATGATATCATCAGCATCATCATCATCATCTCATCATGATATCATCATCATCATCATCATCTCATCATGATATCATCATCATCATCATCATCATCATCATCATCATCTCATCATGATATCACCATCATCTCATCATGATATCATCATCATCATCTCATCATAATATCATCATCATCATCATCATCTCATCATGATATCATCATCATCATCTCATCATGTTATCATCATCATCATCTCATCATGATATCATCATCATCATCATCATCATCATCATCATCTCATCATGATATCATCATGATATCATCATGATATCATCATCATCATCATCTCATCATGATATCATCATCATGATATCATCATCATCATCTCATCATGATATCATCATTATCATCTCATCATGATATCATCATGATATAATCATTATCATCTCATCATGATATCATCATCATCTCATCATGGTATCATCATCATCTCATCATGATATCATCATCATCATCATCATCATCTCATCATGATATCATCATCATCATCTCATCATGATATCATCATCATCTCATCATGATATCATCATCATCATCATCATCATCATCTCATCATGATATCATCATCATCATCATCATCATCATCTCATCATGATATCATCATCATCATCATCTCATCATGAGATCATCATCATCTCATCATAATATCATCATCATCTCATCATGATATCATCATCATCATCATCTCATCATGATATCATCATCATCATCTCATCATGATATCATCATCATGTCATCATGATATCATCATCATCTCATCATGATATCATCATCATCATCATCATCATCATCATCTCATCATGATATCATCATCATCATCATCATCATCATCATCATCTCATCATGATATCATCATCATCATCATCTCATCATGAGATCATCATCATCTCATCATAATATCATCATCATCTCATCATGATATCATCATCATCATCATCATCATCTCATCATGATATCATCATCATGATATCATCATCATCATCATCATCTCATCATGATATCATCATCTCATCATGATATCATCATCATGATATCATAATCATGACATCATCATCTCATCATGATATCATCATCATCTCATCATGATATCATCATCATGATATCATCATCATCTCATCACGATATCATCATCATCAGCTCATCATGATATCATCATCATCTCATCATCTCATCATCATCATCTCATCATGATATCATCATCATCTCATCATTATATCATCATCATCATCATCATCATCTCATCATGATATCATCATCATCTCATCATGTTATCATCATCATGATATCATCATCATCATTATCTCATCATGATATCATCATCATCTCATCATGATATCATCAGCATCATCATCATCATCATCATCATCATCATCATCATCATCATCATCTCATCATGATATCATCATCATCTCATCATGATATCATCAGCATCATCATCATCATCATCATCATCTCATCATGATATCATCATAATCATCATCATCATCTCATCATGATATCATCATCATCATCATCTCATCATGATATCATCATCATCATCTCATCATGTTATCATCATCATCATCATCATCATCATCTCATCATGATATCATCATCATCTCATCATGATATCATCATCATCATCATCTCATCATGATATCATCATCATCTCATCATGATATCATCATCATCATCATCATCATCATCATCATCATCTCATCATGATATCATCATAATCATCATCATCATCTCATCATGATATCATCATCATCATCATCATCATCATCATCATCTCATCATGATATCATCATCATCTCATCATGTTATCATCATCATCATCATCATCATCATCATCATCTTCTCATCATGATATCATCATCATCTCATCATGATATCATCATCATCATCATCATCTCATCATGATATCATCATCATCATCATCATCTCATCATGTTATCATCATCATCATCATCATCTCATCATGATATCATCATCATCATCATCATCTCATCATTATATCATCATCATCTCATCATGATATCATGATATCATCATCATCTCATCATGATATCATCATCATCTCATCATGATATCATCATTATCATCTCATCATGATATCATCATGATATCATCATGATATCATCATTATCATCTCATCATGATATCATCATCATCTCATCATGATATCATCATCTCATCATGATATCATCATCATCATCATCATCATCTCATCATGATATCATCATCTCATCATGATATCATCATCATCATCATCATCATCTCATCATGATATCATCATCATCATCATCTCATCATGATATCATCATCATGACATCATCATCAGCATCATCATCTCATCATGATATCATCATCATGATATCAACATCATCATCATCATCATCTCATCATGATATCGTCATCATCATCATCTCATCATGATATCATCATCATGACATCATCATCAGCATCATCATCTCATCATGATATCATCATCATGATATCATCATCATCATCATCTCATCATGATATCATCATCATCATCTCATCATGATATCATCATCATCATCATCATCATCAGCATCATCATCTCATCATGATATCATCATCATCTCATCATTATATCATCATCATCTCATCATGATATCATCATCATCATCTCATCATGATATCATCATCATCATCATCTCATCATGATATTATCATCATCATCTCATCATGATATCATCATCATCATCATCATCATCTCATCATGATATCATCATCATCTCATCATGATATCATCATCATCATCATCTCATCATAATATCATCATCATCTCATCATGATATTATCATCATCATCTCATCATGATATCATCATCATCATCTCATCATGATATCATCATCATCATCATCTCATCATGTTATCATCATCATCATCATCATCATCATCTCATCATGATATCATCATCATCATCATCATCTCATCATGATATCATCATCATGATATCATCATCATCATCATCATCATCTCATCATGATATCATCATCTCATCATGATATCATCATCATGATATCATAATCATGACATCATCATCATCATCATCTCATCATGATGTCATCATCGTCTCATCATGATATCATCATCATCATCATCATCATCTCATCATGATATCATCATCATGATATCATAATCATCTCATCACGATATCATCATCATCAGCTCATCATGATATCATCATCATCTCATCATATCATCATCATCATCATCATCTCATCATGATATCATCATCATCTCATCATTATATCATCATCATCATCATCATCATGTCATCATGATATCATCATCATCTCATCATGTTATCATCATCATGATATCATCATCATCATCATCATCATCATCATCATCATCTCATCATGATATCATCATCATCTCATCATGATATCATCAGCATCATCATCATCATCATCATCATCATCTCATCATGATATCATCATCATCTCATCATGATATCATCAGCATCATCATCATCATCATCATCATCTCATCATGATATCATCATCATCATCATCATCATCATCTCATCATGATATCATCATCATCATCATCATCATCTCATCATGATATCATCATCATCTCATCATGATATCATCATCATCATCTCATCATGATATCATCATCATCATCATCTCATCATGTTATCATCATCATCATCATCATCTCATCATGATATCATCATCATCATCATCATCTCATCATGATATCATCATGATATCATCATGATATCATCATGATATCATCATGATATCATCATCATCATCATCTCATCATGATATCATCATCATGATATCATCATCATCATCATCTCATCATGATATCATCATGATATAATCATTATCATCTCATCATGATATCATCATCATCTCATCATGGTATCATCATCATCTCATCATGATATCATCATCATCATCATCATCATCATCATCATCTCATCATGATATCATCATCATCATCTCATCATGATATCATCATCATCATCTCATCATGTTATCATCATCATCTCATCATGATATCATCATCATCATCATCATCTCATCATGATATCATCATCATCATCTCATCATGATATCATCATCATCATCTCATCATGATATCATCATCATCATCTCATCATGTTATCATCATCATCATCATAATCTCATCATGATATCATCATCATCATCATCTCATCATGTTATCATCATCATCATCATCATCATCATCATCTCATCATGATATCATCATCATCATCATCATCATCATCATCTCATCATGATATCATCATCATGATATCATCATCATCATCTCATCATCTCATCATCATGATATCATCATCATCATCATCATCATCATCATCTCCTCATCATGATATCATCATCATGATAGCATCATCATCATCATCTCATCATGATATCATCATCATCTCATCATGATATCATCATCATGATATCATCATCATCATCATCTCATCATGATATCATCATCATGATATCATCAATATCATCATCTCATCATGATATCATCATCATCATCTCATCATGATATCATCATCATGGTATCATAATCATGACATCATCATCATCATCATCATCTCATCATGATATCATCATCATCTCATCATGATATCCTCATCATCATCATCTCATCATGATATCATCATCATGATATCATCATCATCTCATCACGATATCATCATCATCAGCTCATCATGATATCATCATCATCTCATCATGATATCAACATGATATCATCATGATATCATCATCATCATATCATCATCATCATAATCTCATCATGATATCATCATTATCATCTCATCATGATATCATCATCATCATCATCATCATTTCATCATGATATCATCATCATCTCATCATGATATCAACATGATATCATCATTATCATCTCATCATGATATCATCATCATCATCATCATCATCATCATCATCATCATCATCATCTCATCATGATATCATCATCATCATCATCATCATCTCATCATTATATCATCATCATCTCATCATGATATCATCATCATGATATCATCATCATCATCATCTCATCATGACATCATCATCATCATCATCTCACCATGATATCATCATCATCATCTCATCATGTTATCATCATCATCATCTCATCATGATATCATCATCATCATCATCATCATCTCATCATGATATCATCATCATCATCTCATCATGATATCATCATCATCATCTCATCATGATATCATCATCATCATCTCATCATGTTATCATCATCATCATCATAATCTCATCATGATATCATCATCATCATCATCTCATCATGTTATCATCATCATCATCATCATCATCATCTCATCATGATATCATCATCATCATCATCATCATCATCATCTCATCATGATATCATCATCATGATATCATCATCATCATCTCATCATCTCATCATCATGATATCATCATCATCATCATCATCATCATCATCATCATCATCATCATCATCTCCTCATCATGATATCATCATCATGATAGCATCATCATCATCATCTCATCATGATATCATCATCATCATCTCATCATGATATCATCATCATCATCTCATCATGTTATCATCATCATCATCATAATCTCATCATGATATCATCATCATCATCATCTCATCATGTTATCATCATTATCATCATCATCATCATCTCATCATGATATCATCATCATCATCATCATCATCATCATCTCATCATGATATCATCATCATCATCATCATCATCTCATCATGATATCATCATCATGATATCATCATCATCATCTCATCATCTCATCATGATATCATCATCATCATCTCATAATGATATCATCATCATCATCATCTCATCATGATATCATCATCATGACATCATCATCAGCATCATCATCTCATCATGATATCATCATCATGATATCATCATCATCATCATCTCATCATGATATCATCATCATCATCTCATCATGATATCATCATCATCATCATCATCATCATCATCATCATCATCTCATCATGATATCATCATCATCATCATCATCTCATCATGATATCATCATCATGGTATCATAATCATGACATCATCATCATCATCATCATCATCAGCATCATCATCTCATCATGATATCATCATCATCTCATCATTATATCATCATCATCTCATCATGATATCATCATCATCATCTCATCATGATATCATCATCATCATCATCTCATCATGATATTATCATCATCATCTCATCATGATATCATCATCATCATCATCATCATCTCATCATGATATCATCATCATCTCATCATGATATCATCATCATCATCATCTCATCATAATATCATCATCATCTCATCATGATATTATCATCATCATCTCATCATGATATCATCATCATCATCTCATCATGATATCATCATCATCATCATCTCATCATGTTATCATCATCATCATCATCATCATCTCATCATGATATCATCATCATCATCATCATCTCATCATGATATCATCATCATGATATCATCATCATCATCATCATCATCTCATCATGATATCATCATCTCATCATGATATCATCATCATGATATCATAATCATGACATCATCATCATCATCATCTCATCATGATGTCATCATCGTCTCATCATGATATCATCATCATCATCATCATCATCTCATCATGATATCATCATCATGATATCATAATCATCTCATCACGATATCATCATCATCATCAGCTCATCATGATATCATCATCATCTCATCATATCATCATCATCATCATCATCTCATCATGATATCATCATCATCTCATCATTATATCATCATCATCATCATCATCATCATGTCATCATGATATCATCATCATCTCATCATGTTATCATCATCATGATATCATCATCATCATCATCATCATCATCATCATCATCTCATCATGATATCATCATCATCTCATCATGATATCATCAGCATCATCATCATCATCATCATCTCATCATGATATCATCATCATCTCATCATGATATCATCAGCATCATCATCATCATCATCATCTCATCATGATATCATCATCATCTCATCATGATATCATCAGCATCATCATCATCATCATCATCTCATCATGATATCATCATCATCATCATCATCATCATCTCATCATGATATCATCATCATCATCATCATCTCATCATGATATCATCATCATCTCATCATGATATCATCATCATCATCTCATCATGATATCATCATCATCATCATCTCATCATGTTATCATCATCATCATCATCATCTCATCATGATATCATCATCATCATCATCATCTCATCATGATATCATCATGATATCATCATGATATCATCATGATATCATCATGATATCATCATCATCATCATCTCATCATGATATCATCATCATGATATCATCATCATCATCATCTCATCATGATATCATCATGATATAATCATTATCATCTCATCATGATATCATCATCATCTCATCATGGTATCATCATCATCTCATCATGATATCATCATCATCATCATCATCATCATCATCATCTCATCATGATATCATCATCATCATCTCATCATGATATCATCATCATCATCTCATCATGTTATCATCATCATCTCATCATGATATCATCATCATCATCATCATCTCATCATGATATCATCATCATCATCTCATCATGATATCATCATCATCATCTCATCATGATATCATCATCATCATCTCATCATGTTATCATCATCATCATCATAATCTCATCATGATATCATCATCATCATCATCTCATCATGTTATCATCATCATCATCATCATCATCATCATCTCATCATGATATCATCATCATCATCATCATCATCATCTCATCATGATATCATCATCATGATATCATCATCATCATCTCATCATCTCATCATCATGATATCATCATCATCATCATCATCATCATCATCATCATCTCCTCATCATGATATCATCATCATGATAGCATCATCATCATCATCTCATCATGATATCATCATCATCTCATCATGATATCATCATCATGATATCATCATCATCATCATCTCATCATGATATCATCATCATGATATCATCAATATCATCATCTCATCATGATATCATCATCATAATCTCATCATGATATCATCATTATCATCTCATCATGATATCATCATCATCATCATCATCATTTCATCATGATATCATCATCATCTCATCATGATATCAACATGATATCATCATTATCATCTCATCATGATATCATCATCATCATCATCATCATCATCATCATCTCATCATGATATCATCATCATCATCATCATCTCATCATTATATCATCATCATCTCATCATGATATCATCATCATGATATCATCATCATCATCATCTCATCATGACATCATCATCATCATCATCTCACCATGATATCATCATCATCATCTCATCATGTTATCATCATCATCATCTCATCATGATATCATCATCATCATCATCATCATCTCATCATGATATCATCATCATCATCTCATCATGATATCATCATCATCATCTCATCATGATATCATCATCATCATCTCATCATGTTATCATCATCATCATCATAATCTCATCATGATATCATCATCATCATCATCTCATCATGTTATCATCATCATCATCATCATCATCATCTCATCATGATATCATCATCATCATCATCATCATCATCATCATCTCATCATGATATCATCATCATGATATCATCATCATCATCTCATCATCTCATCATCATGATATCATCATCATCATCATCATCATCATCATCATCTCCTCATCATGATATCATCATCATGATAGCATCATCATCATCATCTCATCATGATATCATCATCATCATCTCATCATGATATCATCATCATCATCTCATCATGTTATCATCATCATCATCATAATCTCATCATGATATCATCATCATCATCATCTCATCATGTTATCATCATTATCATCATCATCATCATCTCATCATGATATCATCATCATCATCATCATCATCATCTCATCATGATATCATCATCATGATATCATCATCATCATCTCATCATCTCATCATGATATCATCATCATCATCTCATAATGATATCATCATCATCATCATCTCATCATGATATCATCATCATGACATCATCATCAGCATCATCATCTCATCATGATATCATCATCATGATATCATCATCATCATCATCTCATCATGATATCATCATCATCATCTCATCATGATATCATCATCATCATCATCATCATCATCTCATCATGATATCATCATCATCATCATCATCTCATCATGATATCATCATTATGGTATCATAATCATGACATCATCATCATCATCTCATCATGATATCATCATCATCTCATCATGATATCCTCATCATCATCATCTCATCATGATATCATCATCATGATATCATCATCATCTCATCACGATATCATCATCATCAGCTCATCATGGTATCATCATCATCTCATCATATCATCAACATCATCTCATCATGATATCATCATCATGATATCATCATCATCATAATCTCATCATGATATCATCATTATCATCTCATCATGATATCATCATCATCATCATCATCATTTCATCATGATATCATCATCATCTCATCATGATATCAACATGATATCATCATTATCATCTCATCATGATATCATCATCATCATCATCATCATCATCATCATCATCATCATCTCATCATGATATCATCATCATCATCATCATCTCATCATTATATCATCATCATCTCATCATGATATCATCATCATGATATCATCATCATCATCATCTCATCATGACATCATCATCATCATCATCTCACCATGATATCATCATCATCATCTCATCATGTTATCATCATCATCATCTCATCATGATATCATCATCATCATCATCATCATCATCTCATCATGATATCATCATCATCATCTCATCATGATATCATCATCATCATCTCATCATGATATCATCATCATCATCTCATCATGTTATCATCATCATCATCATAATCTCATCATGATATCATCATCATCATCATCTCATCATGTTATCATCATCATCATCATCATCATCATCATCTCATCATGATATCATCATCATCATCATCATCATCATCATCTCATCATGATATCATCATCATGATATCATCATCATCATCTCATCATCTCATCATCATGATATCATCATCATCATCATCATCATCATCATCATCATCATCATCATCATCTCCTCATCATGATATCATCATCATGATAGCATCATCATCATCATCTCATCATGATATCATCATCATCATCTCATCATGATATCATCATCATCATCTCATCATGTTATCATCATCATCATCATAATCTCATCATGATATCATCATCATCATCATCTCATCATGTTATCATCATTATCATCATCATCATCATCTCATCATGATATCATCATCATCATCATCATCATCATCATCTCATCATGATATCATCATCATGATATCATCATCATCATCTCATCATCTCATCATGATATCATCATCATCATCTCATAATGATATCATCATCATCATCATCTCATCATGATATCATCATCATGACATCATCATCAGCATCATCATCTCATCATGATATCATCATCATGATATCATCATCATCATCATCTCATCATGATATCATCATCATCATCTCATCATGATATCATCATCATCATCATCATCATCATCATCTCATCATGATATCATCATCATCATCATCATCTCATCATTATATCATCATCATCTCATCATGATATCATCATGATATCATCATTATCATCTCATCATGATATCATCATCATCTCATCATGATATCATCATCATCATCATCTCATCATGATATCATCATCATCATCTCATCATTATATCATCATCATCTCATCATGATATCATCATGATATCATCATTATCATCTCATCATGATATCATCATCATCTCATCATGATATCATCATCATCATCATCTCATCATGATATCATCATGATATCATCATCATCTCATCATGATATCATCATTATAATCTCATCATGATATCATCATGATATCATCATTATCATCTCATCATGATATCATCATCATCTCATCATGATATCATCATCTCATCATGATATCATCATCATCATCATCATCTCATCATGATATCATCATCATCATCTCATCATGATATCATCATCATCTCATCATGATATCATCATCATCTCATCATGATATCATCATCATCATCATCTCATCATGATATCATCATCATCATCATCATCATCTCATAATGATATCATCATCATCATCTCATCATGATATCATCATCATGACATCATCATCAGCATCATCATCTCATCATGATATCATCATCATGATATCATCATCATCTCATCACGATATCATCATTATCAGCTCATCATGATATTATCATCATCTCATCATATCATCATCATCATCATCTCATCATGATATCATCATCATCTCATCATTATATCATCATCATGATCTCATCATCATCATCATCATCATCATCATCTCATCATGATATCATCATCATCTCATCATGATATCATCAGCATCATCATCATCATCATCATCTCATCATGATATCATCATCATCTCATCATGATATCATCAGCATCATCATCATCATCATCATCATCTCATCATGATATCATCATCATCATCATCATCATCTCATCATGATATCATCATCATCATCATCATCATCATCATCATCATCATCATCTCATCATGATATCACCATCATCTCATCATGATATCATCATCATCATCTCATCATGATATCATCATCATCATCATCTCATCATGATATCATCATCATCATCTCATTATGTTATCATCATCATCATCTCATCATGATATCATCATCATCATCATCATCTCATCATGATATCATCATGATATCATCATGATATCATCATGATATCATCATCATCATCATCTCATCATGAGATCATCATCATCTCATCATAATATCATCATCATCTCATCATGATATCATCATCATCATCTCATCATGATATCATCATCATCATCATCTCATCATGTTATCATCATCATCATCATCATCATCATCTCATCATGATATCATCATCATCATCATCATCTCATCATGATATCATCATGATATCATCATGATATCATCATGATATCATCATCATCATCATCATCTCATCATGATATCATCATCATGATATCATCATCATCATCATCTCATCATGATATCATCATTATCATCTCATCATGATATCATCATGATATAATCATTATCATCTCATCATGATATCATCATCATCTCATCATGGTATCATCATCATCTCATCATGATATCATCATCATCATCATCATCTCATCATGATATCATCATCATCATCTCATCATGATATCATCATCATGTCATCATGATATCATCATCATCTCATCATGATATCATCATCATCATCATCATCATCTCATCATGATATCATCATCATCATCATCATCATCTCATCATGATATCATCATCATCATCATCTCATCATGAGATCATCATCATCTCATCATAATATCATCATCATCTCATCATGATATCATCATCATCATCTCATCATGATATCATCATCATCATCTCATCATGATATCATCATCATGTCATCATGATATCATCATCATCTCATCATGATATCATCATCATCATCATCATCATCATCATCATCTCATCATGATATCATCATCATCATCATCATCTCATCATGATATCATCATCATCATCTCATCATGAGATCATCATCATCTCATCATAATATCATCATCATCTCATCATGATATCATCATCATCATCATCATCATCTCATCATGATATCATCATCATGATATCATCATCATCATCATCTCATCATGATATCATCATCTCATCATGATATCATCATCATGATATCATAATCATGACATCATCATCATCATCTCATCATGATATCATCATCATCTCATCATGATATCATCATCATGATATCATCATCATCTCATCACGATATCATCATCATCAGCTCATCATGATATCATCATCATCTCATCATCTCATCATCATCATCTCATCATGATATCATCATCATCTCATCATTATATCATCATCATCATCATCATCATCATCATCTCATCATGATATCATCATCATCTCATCATGTTATCATCATCATGATATCATCATCATCATTATCTCATCATGATATCATCATCATCTCATCATGATATCATCAGCATCATCATCATCATCATCATCATCATCATCATCATCATCTCATCATGATATCATCATCATCTCATCATGATATCATCAGCATCATCATCATCATCATCATCATCTCATCATGATATCATCATAATCATCATCATCATCTCATCATGATATCATCATCATCATCATCTCATCATGATATCATCATCATCATCTCATCATGTTATCATCATCATCATCATCATCATCATCTCATCATGATATCATCATCATCTCATCATGATATCATCATCATCATCTCATCATGATATCATCATCATCTCATCATGATATCATCATCATCATCATCATCATCATCATCATCTCATCATGATATCATCATAATCATCTTCATCATCTCATCATGATATCATCATCATCATCATCATCATCATCATCATCATCTCATCATGATATCATCATCATCTCATCATGTTATCATCATCATCATCATCATCATCATCATCATCATCATCTCATCATGATATCATCATCATCTCATCATGATATCATCATCATCATCATCATCTCATCATGATATCATCATCATCATCATCATCTCATCATTATATCATCATCATCTCATCATGATATCATGATATCATCATCATCTCATCATGATATCATCATCATCTCATCATGATATCATCATCATCATCATCTCATCATGATATCATCATTATCATCTCATCATGATATCATCATCATCTCATCATGATATCATCATTATCATCTCATCATGATATCATCATCATCTCATCATGATATCATCATCTCATCATGATATCATCATCATCATCATCATCATCTCATCATGATATCATCATCATCTCATCATGATATCATCATCATGACATCATCATCAGCATCATCATCTCATCATGATATCATCATCATGATATCAACATCATCATCATCATCATCTCATCATGATATCATCATCATCATCATCTCATCATGATATCATCATCATGACATCATCATCAGCATCATCATCTCATCATGATATCATCATCATGATATCATCATCATCATCATCTCATCATGATATCATCATCATCATCTCATCATGATATCATCATCATCATCATCATCATCAGCATCATCATCTCATCATGATATCATCATCATCTCATCATTATATCATCATCATCTCATCATGATATCATCATCATCATCTCATCATGATATCATCATCATCATCATCTCATCATGATATTATCATCATCATCTCATCATGATATCATCATCATCATCATCATCATCTCATCATGATATCATCATCATCATCATCTCATCATAATATCATCATCATCTCATCATGATATTATCATCATCATCTCATCATGATATCATCATCATCATCATCTCATCATGATATCATCATCATCATCTCATCATGTTATCATCATCATCATCATCATCATCATCATCATCTCATCATGATATCATCATCATCATCATCTCATCATGATATCATCATCATGATATCATCATCATCATCATCATCATCTCATCATGATATCATCATCTCATCATGATATCATCATCATGATATCATAATCATGACATCATCATCATCATGATATCATCATCGTCTCATCATGATATCATTATCATCATCATCATCATCTCATCATGATATCATCATCATGATATCATAATCATCTCATCACGATATCATCATCATCAGCTCATCATGATATCATCATCATCTCATCATGATATCATCATCATCATCATCTCATCATGATATCATCATCATGATATCATCATCATCATCATCATCATCTCATCATGATATCATCATCTCATCATGATATCATCATCATGATATCATAATCATGACATCATCATCATCATCATGATATCATCATCGTCTCATCATGATATCATCATCATCATCATCATCATCTCATCATGATATCATCATCATGATATCATAATCATCTCATCATGATATCATCATCATCAGCTCATCATGATATCATCATCATCTCATCATATCATCATCATCATCATCATCATCTCATCATTATATCATCATCATCATCATCATCATGTCATCATGATATCATCATCATCTCATCATGTTATCATCATCATGATATCATCATCATCATCATCATCATCATCTCATCATGATATCATCATCATCTCATCATGATATCATCAGCATCATCATCATCATCATCATCATCTCATCATGATATCATCATCATCTCATCATGATATCATCAGCATCATCATCATCATCATCATCATCTCATCATGATATCATCATCATCATCATCATCTCATCATGATATCATCATCATCATCATCATCATCTCATCATGATATCATCATCATCTCATCATGATATCATCATCATCATCTCATCATGATATCATCATCATCATCATCATCATCTCATCATGATATCATCATGATATCATCATGATATCATCATGATATCATCATGATATCATCATCATCATCATCTCATCATGATATCATCATCATGATATCATCATCATCATCATCTCATCATGATATCATCATTATCATCTCATCATGATATCATCATGATATAATCATTATCATCTCATCATGATATCATCATCATCTCATCATGGTATCATCATCATCTCATCATGATATCATCATCATCATCATCATCATCATCTCATCATGATATCATCATCATCATCTCATCATGATATCATCATCATGTCATCATGATATCATCATCATCTCATCATGATATCATCATCATCATCATCATCATCATCATCATCATCATCATCTCATCATGATATCATCATCATCATCATCATCATCATCTCATCATGATATCATCATCATCATCATCATCTCATCATGAGATCATCATCATCTCATCATAATATCATCATCATCTCATCATGATATCATCATCATCATCTCATCATGATATCATCATCATCATCTCATCATGATATCATCATCATCATCTCATCATGTTATCATCATCATCATCATCATCATCATCATCTCATCATGATATCATCATCATCATCTCATCATGATATCATCATCATCATCATCATCATCTCATCATGATATCATCATCATCATCATCATCATCATCTCATCATGATATCATCATGATATCATCATGATATCATCATGATATCATCATGATATCATCATCATCATCATCTCATCATGATATCATCATCATGATATCATCATCATCATCATCTCATCATGATATCATCATTATCATCTCATCATGATATCATCATGATATAATCATTATCATCTCATCATGATATCATCATCATCTCATCATGGTATCATCATCATCTCATCATGATATCATCATCATCATCATCATCATCATCTCATCATGATATCATCATCATCATCTCATCATGATATCATCATCATGTCATCATGATATCATCATCAT